>APFE030001330.1:0-49208 GCA_000404065.3 Pinus taeda | reverse complement strand
ATAATAAAAATAATAATAATAATAAATTAATAAATGAAAAGTTGACCGGGTCCTAAAGTCAAAAATTAGTCGTTAATTATTTTTAGCCGTTGGAGTCTCTGCTTAGACTATTTAAATTGCTAGACTGGATCTGTTTCTTCAACTTGTCCTGATGATGAACCACACTAGTTGGTTTGAAACACGTCGACAAAGGTCTTTCGATATGTGATTTAGACTGAAATTCTTCTTATAAATATGTGTCATATTATTCAAAATTTCTACAGGATTAAATATTATTGAAAATAAGGGATATGTACAACATATTAGGACATGGAGCATCCTAAGGAAGATTTCTACACATGTAATGGTTGGAGATAACACAGATGGTTAGAGATTATGAATTTAAACATTTGTGGTTCTATATAAAATTGGAGCTATGTCACCTATGTAAAATTGACAACAGATCCAAAAAATAAACCAAGATATATTTTATAGCTAAATCACTCTTTCTGGATTAATTAGCAAGATCTACTCTTTACGGATCTAACATGCGCTGAGAGGGATCAAATTTCTTTATGTGAAAACTTATTTGAGAGTGAAACATATAATGTGTAATTTTTCATTGTTTAGGTTTTATTTTTGAATGTTATAGAGAGTACATAACTTAAACTTGTAAGTCCAACGAATCTTTGTTCGATTTCTGAAATAATTTATACCTAAATGTGTACCAAACTGTAAAACACTGACACTATTTGAACAATACTTCAAACATTTTAACTATCAAATATTTCTTTTTCAATAGTTTTATACAATATATACATATTCATACAATATATAATATTGTGGTTCTATATAAATATAACACCATGTTTAATTTTCATATTTAGATACTCTTAGTCAAAATGCAACGTTGGACCTTGGTTATACAAGAGATTTAGTCGAGTGTGGATAACCAAATGTTGGTGATATTTTCGTCAAGAGGTTGCATATTCTCTTTCAATCCCCCAATTTCCCCTTCAATCTTACCTCTATGGTGGAGCCTCCATCTTCTTTGAACAACCCAAGCTTATTGTTCAAGGTCTCTAAGAGGAGACTCGCATTATTGTTTATATCTATGACTTGTGCTTCTGGTGGCTCGGGTGTAGGCAATATGGAAAAACGGCTGAAACCTGATATAATTTCTTCTAACACTGGCTAAATTTCTCCTTCTTCTTCAATTGGTGTATCACTCATCTATTGATAGACTGTCTGCTTAAAAAAATTTCCCCTTTTTCCTAAAATCATCACGTTTCCTTCCAAATCACCTCGACCATTGTTAATGGAACAAATTTCACAACAAATCTTATTTTCCACTATTGGAACCGTAATCCCTTAGGAATTACAAAATACACTATCGGTAATTATAAATGGTTGTAGTGCTAATTCCCAAGAATTACATTGTTTGTGGATTTACAAAGGTAAATATTAACACCTAGACATACACTATTGGCCTGACTTTCAAAGAAATGTTCTATACGCGTTAACACTATCAGCCTTTCGATAGCCTTTTTCCTGATGTGATAACATGTGAACTCTCAACAATTGCTATCGATGATTTCAATACACCAATGCTTGGTTCCTCCTGCTCTAGCTTGTGATGCAATAAGCCTCGTGGACCCGACAACCTTTCCACCCTTCTCTATAGTGTTTCAAGTACGAGCTATTGGAGTTTCATACTTTGGTGGCTCCAAAGGCCCTTCCCACTCTACTGTGGTTCTGCGATGTGATAATAGTTCAGACCCAATATGGGTATGAGATAGATCTAATAAAATATCAGGTCCAGAACTTCGTTCAGCTAAGTAATTTCACGGTTTTCCTGTATAAAATAGCGTTTCCACTTGGAAGCTCAACAATGCTTATAATGGAAATAAGGCATGCCAATATAAGGGAAAAACACGTTAACAAGCTTAAAGAAAATATTAATATGAAGAACTGAGCCAAATCACCATTAACAAGATTCAGAAGTAAAGAACCCCAACCAACTATACATACAAATTCCTGTTGACAGAGAACCCTAAATTTAGATGCACAGAGAGAGTTTTGAAGATGGCAATGTCTCCAGGATCGACTAACTCAGAGAAGTCCCATTATTTCCTTTTTAAAATCATAGATAAATCCCACTTGGTCCTTATCCCTTTACAAAAACATGCTAATTACATAAAGCGATTAAAGCAACTATACTTAAAGCTTGCTACAACTTATCCATAAAGCAATTATTACATCATGATCTTATTCTTAAATTCTATCCTTATCATAATCTAGAAAAGCATGGAGATTGATGGCTAAAGGACCCAACTCCTTTGCTTATAGATTTTTTTATTTTATTTTTGAAATAAGTTTCAAGATTTTTTTCCTCCAATTCACATGCTCCTGCATCAGACTCCTGAGGACAAATTTCTTCATGGGCTCCTATCCATGAGATCATCTATAGAACTGCCCATTTTTTGTAGCATGTTTTTTGTAACCCAGATAACTTTAGCAGTTGGTTGATCCTTCCATTTTACCAAATACTGGAAGTGCTCTCTTCCTCTTGGTTTCTTAAACACCTTCTTGTCCAGAATTCTTTCTGGCTGTAATTCCTTTGCCGTGGGTAACGGTTTTACCCAGTCAATCTCTTGGGTCTCTTGATCCTTTTCTATATGATTTGTAGTTTCACCTTCATACTTGTATAGGTCAGCAACATTGAAAATTAGTGATATTCCAAAATCAGGGGGTGAGTCATTCTCATTGGCATTTGCAGAAAATTTCCTCAATACTCTGCACGGGCCAATTTTCTTGAACTTCAATTTATTATACTCCCTCTTTCAAAACCTTTCCTTTCTGAGGTGTGCTAAAACCAAATATCCAACTTCAAAGTTCACCTCTCTTCTTCTCACGTCTACTCTGGTCTTGTACTTGATGTTGCTATTTTGTAGCTACTGTTTCATTTGTTCATGTATTGCTTGTATTTCTAAAGCAAAATCTCCTCCCTCTACACTTCTCATCTCATCTTTTCCCAAGTTCCTTAACTCAGTTACTCCTCTTGGATGCATTCCATAAACAATATGGAATGGAATCTATCCTATACTCCTATTAGATGAGTCATTATATGCATATTCAACTTGTGCCAACACTTGATCCCATTGCTTTGGATGTTCTGCAGTAAGACTCCTTACAAGATTGCCCAAACTCCTGTTCACAACTTCAGTCTGTCCATTACTTTTTGGATGATAGGAAGAGCTGAAACTTAGTTTAGTTCCCAAATTCTTCCATAATGTCCTCTATAAATTTCCAACAAATTTGGAATCCCTGTCTAAGACAATATTCTTAGGCAATCCATGCAATCTTACAACCTCCTTTAAAAACAAATTAGCAATGTGAGAGGCATCACTAGTTTTATAACATGGAATAAAGCGTGCCATTTTTTAAAATCTGTCCACTACAAAAAAATTGAATCATTACCACTTTGAATCTTTGGTAAGCCAAAAACAAAATCCATACTTACCATATCCCAAGGCCTATGTGGAATTGGTAATGGAACATACAAACTTGTGTTTTGGCTCCTTGCCTTTGCATATTGACAAGCTTTACAAGTTTTCACATACTTCTCCACTTCAGATTTCATTTTAGGCTAGAAATAAAATCTATTTAACTACCCAGAAGTCTTCTCTACACTAAAATGTCCTACAAGTCCTCCACTATGTTTCTCTTTGATTAAGTTCTCCCTCATAGAAATAATCCAACCATTTACTCCTCTCCATCAAAACATGATTTTTACAAGCTTCAAATGCTTCTTTAAAATCTGGATCTGTCTCATACAATTCTTTAAGAAAATCAAAACCCAACACTTGGATTTGAATCTCTTGAAATAATGAACTTCTCCTATTTAAGGCATCTACAACTTTGTTTAATTGGCCATTTATATGCTTCAAGACATGGAACACTTGAATATACTCTACCCATTTAGCATGTTTCTAGCTAAGCTTTGGCTGCTGCATAATATACTGTAGTGCATGGTTATCTGAATAAAGTATGAACTCCTTTGACATTAGATAATGCCTCCATTTCTTCAATGACTGCACAACTGCATAGAACTCATTATCATAAGAAGAATATATCTTCTTTGAATCATTCAACTTTTCACCAAAATAAGCTATAGGTCTATCTTCCTGACTTAAAATACCTGCAATTGCCTCTCCACTGGCATCACACTTCACTTGGAAAGGTTTACTAAAATTAGGTAGAACCAAAATAGGATTTTCAATGATCTTTTTCTTTAATAGTTTAATAGCTAGAAATTCCTTTCTGCTTTAGCAATCCCTCTAAATGGTTGTTTTTTCTTTATGGTCTCAATAATAGGAGCATTAATCGTACTAAAATTCTTGATGAATTTTCTATAAAAACTAGCAAGAAAATGAAAACTTCTTACCTCAAAGACACTTTTATGTGAAGGCCACTCCATGATTGCCTTGATCTTCTCTGGATCCATCTTCAGCCCTTTAGCAGAAATAACAAAACCCAAGTACACTAGCTCTTCTTTCATGAATGAATACTTCTTCAAATTTAGCAATAATTTTTCTTGTTATATACTTTGTAAGACATAATTCATATGTCTTATGTGCTCTTCCTTAGATCTGCTGTAAACTAATATATCATCCAAATATACTATTACAAATTTATCGATAAACTCTATAAAAACTTCATTCATGAGTCTCATAAATGTACTTGGTGCATTGGAAAACCCAAAAGGAATTACTCTCCACTCATACAATCCCTCATTTGTCTTAAAGGAAGTTTTACACTCATCCCCTTCTCTTATCCTTATCTGATGATACGCACTTTTATGATCTAGTTTTGAAAAATACTTTGCTCCACTCAAGAAATCCATTAAATATTCAATTCTAGGTAAAGGAAATACATACCTAATTGTGATTTTATTGATGGCTCTTGAATCTGTACACATTCTCCAGCCTCCATCTTTCTTTGGACTCAGCAGTGTTGGTACTATACAAGGACTCAAGCTTTCTCTGATTAGCCCTTTGTCAAGCAATTGTTGCACCTGCTTCCTAACCTATTCATTATTTGTAGGAGTCATTCTACAAGATGCTTTGTTAGGTAGACTTGCTCCAAGAATCAAATCTATAAGATGGATAATTCTTCTAATGGGTGGTAACTCATTAGGTAAAACATCAACAATAATATCACAATAGTTCTCCAACATTTCTGAATTTCAATGGGTAAATCAGAAACTTTAGTAGAAGTCATTATTACCTTGGGCTTGCAAATTACAACAAAATTTACCTCATTCTCTTCAATCTACTTCAAGTATTCCTTTCCTCCTAGTAAAATATTTTTTGAATCAGTCCTCTTTCCAGATGTATCTTCTTCTTGCAGAGGCAGCAACGTATGGTTGACACCATCTTTTCTAAACTTGTACGCGTTTCTTTTTCCATCATGAATAGCTCCCCTGTCATATTTCCAAGGTCTTCCAAGCACTATGTGACACCCATCCATTGGCATCACATCACATACAATTTTATCTTTATACTTACCGAACTGAAACTCCACTTCACACTATTCATTCACTAACAGTTGATGTCCCTTTTGTAACCATGACGCCTTGTAAGGTGTTGGATGTTTCATTGTCTTCAACTTCAATTTCTCCACCACTTTTGTAGAGACCAAATTATCAGTGCTTCCACTATCAATGATCATCTGACAGCATTTCCCTTGAACCTTACACACTTTTCTGAACAGAGTCTTTCTTTGTGATGGTTCAACTATCTCCTTTGCTAGCTTAAGAAAACTTTATTAACTACCAAAGATTCTACTCTCTCTGGTATATTTTCTTCTTCTGTCACTGCTATTGTTGTTGTTTCTCCCTCAGCTTGAGCAACAGTGACATTTCTTTGACTTGTTTCTACTTTCTCTGGGCACTCAAAAGCTCCGTGTCCTAGTTTGTTACATCTGTAACATCTTACTTCTCTTCCTCTTCCTCTACCTCCTCTTCCTCTAGAAAAACTCTGTCTGCCTCTTGCATTAGCTCCTGTGGGTGCATGCTGGGTTGAGCTGCTGCTAGCTCCATCTTTAGGTGTTGTAGATCTTCCTCTACCACCTTGACTTCCCCTTCCTCGAAAAGTACCTCTCCCTCTGGTAGACTGCTTCTTCATGAGTTTTTCTTCAGATCTCAGCACCATATGATAAGCTTCTTCTACTGTTTTAGGAGACAATATACTTATCTCATCTTGAATGTCCATCCTAAGACCACTCACATATCTATCCACTTTCTCGTCTGTATCCTAAGTTTCTCCAACTCTTATGCTTACCTTATAGAATTCCTCTATGTATCCTTTCACTGTCATAGATCTTTGTCTAAGATTTTGCATTTGTCTAAGCAAGGTTTGCTAATAATTGCTTGGTAGAAACTTACCTCTTAACTTTGCTACCATCCTATTCCAAATCTTGATAGGCTGCTTGCCAAGTCTCTTTCTTTTTGCTTACACTCCATCCCACCAAATCTCTGCATGGACTTTTAGCATGATGACAACACACTTTACTTCCTTCTCATCTTTTATTTCTTCATAGTCAAAGAATTTCTCCATGCCATTAATCCGGTCTACCAATTCTTCTAAATTTAGTCCTCCTTCATATATTGAAACCTTGGTCTTTGTCCTAGCTATGGATCTCAAAACTGACTGGAAGAATCTCATCTCAGGAGTAACTGCTACATCTTCCTCCTCCATAGCTTCAACCTTAGGCTCACTAACATCTCCATCATCTATATTTATCCCTGTTGTTAATGCATCCAATCTAGCTTGCATCTGTTGCACAAATCCCATGACTTCAACATTTGCAACCAGCTATCCTCTTCCACCACATCCTCATCCTCTTCCAACTCTAAAAGCCATATTAACTTTTCTTCTCCTACTTTTGAGATTCAAATCAGTGTCAATAGGTTGCTTTGATACCACTAATGGTGGCCTCGGTGCAGGCGATATGGACAAATAGCCAAAACCTGATATAATTTCTTCTAACTGGATGAATTTCTTCTTCTTCCTCCTCAATTGGTGTATCATTCATCTATTGATAGACCAACTGCTTCATAAGTTTTCCCCTTTTTCCTAAAATCATCACGTTTCCTTCAAAATCACCCCGACCATTATTAACAGAACAAAATTCACAACAAATCATGTTTTCCACTATTGGAACCATAATCCCTTAGGAATTGGAAAATACACTATTGTTAGTTGTAAATGGTCGTAGTGCTAATTCCCAAGAATTACACTATCAACATATTTACAAAAGGAAATATTAACACTCAGATGTACACTATTGGCCTAACTTTCAAAGAAATGCACTATATGCATTAACACTCTCGGTGCTTTAACTATCAACCTTCTGATAGCCTTTTCCCTGATGCGATAACACGTGAGCTCTCAGCAATCGCTATCCATGATTTCAATACACCAATTCTTGGCTCCTCTTTCTCCGAATTGTGATGCAATAAGCCTTGCAGACCCGACAACCTTTCGACCCTTCCCTATAGTGTTTCAGGTCCGAGCTATCAAAGTTTCAGACTTTTGTAGTTCCAAAGGTCCTTCCCACTCTACTGTGGTTCTGTGATGTGATAATGGTTTAGACCCGATATGAGTATGAGCCAGATCTAATAAAATATCAGGTCCAGAACTTCATTTTGCTAAGTAATTTCATGATTTTCCTGTGTAAAACACAGTTTCCGCTTGGAAGCTCAACAGTGCTTATAATGGAAACAAGGCGTTCCAATATAAGTGAAAAACATGTTAACAAGCTTAAAGAAAATATTAATAGGAAGAACTGAGCCAAATCACCATTAAGAAGATTCAGAAGTAAAGAACCACATCCAACTATACATACAAATTCCAGTTGATAGAGAACCCTAAATTTAGATGCACAGGGAGAGTTTTGAAGATGAAAATGTGTCCAGGATCGACTAACTTAGAGAAGTCCCATTATTTCCTTTTAAAAGCATAGATAAATCCCACTCGGTCCTTATCCTTTTACAAAAACATGCCAATTACATAAAGTGATTAAAGAAATTATCCATAAAGCTTACTACAGCTTATCCATAAAGCAATTATTACATCATGATCTTATTCTTAAATTCTATCCTTATCCGAAACTAGAAAAGCATGGAAATTGATGGCTAAATGACCCCACTCCTTTGCCTGTAGGTTTTTTATTTTATTTTTGGAATAAGTTTAAAGATTTTTTTCCTCCAACTCACATGCTCCTGCATCAACTTCTAGCCATGTAAACCTCTCCTTTTCTAGATCTCGATGGTTACCATAAATTGACTGGTCGGCCATGGATAAGTTTTTATGACTTTACATTTAAATTGATTCGATTCCATCCAACTTCCTAAAATATACCCAAAGAAACATGCTTTGATACAAATATGATCTATAAGTCATCATGGATATTTTACTAGACATTTTGCCACAACAAATTTTTTAAAAATAGATTGAAATTTGAAAACTATATTGTGAAGGTTAATTTTTCACACACACACACACACAGATATATATATATATATATATATATATATATATCAATTATTGTTTTTTGGCTTATGCTAGTGATGGATACAATGTGAAAAATAGATATCGATGAAATATAACACACACCAATAACAATGAACACCTAGATATGTTATAGAAAACCCTTTTAGGAGAAATCCCAACTAGAAAGTAAGGCTACTTTTCTTTCATTTGTCTAAATGGAAACGATGAAACTACAAAGGAGACTCACTCTCTATGGAATTACCTTGGACCTGTGATCTATGGGCTATTACAAAACATAAAACCCCCTTTATTCTTCTCTTTGTCTATCTACTCACAAATAATTATTTATACCATGAAACAAAAATGCACTCAAATAGAACGAAGTATATTTTCCTCCTAGTGGCTTGGTTATTACATAAACCAATAGCCAACTATGGGTTAAATTTGACTTATTCAATCCTCCTTATGAGTTACAACTCAACCCTTCAATAGTGTTCCTCATAATTACCACATGGATAACCCCCTTTTCATTAGTGACGAGACTGAAGTGGCATCCTCTGAGGGTATGTTAGTCAATCATGATATGTTAAATTTGAACAAAAATTAATCTTTCATTTGAACTTAAATTGATGTGATTCATGCACCATTAGAAATATCTTTAGGTGTTGAATAAAATCATGGCGTGTAGTGCTTAGGTGGGAAATTTTACCCCAAAAAGATATCATTTAATGCCTGAAACAAGCATTAAAAGTTTCTCACCCCAATTTTCCAATCTAGCTCTCCCTGCTAAAACTACTCCTACAAGCATATTTTTCTAACTTTTCCACCTTGAAGCATCCATATGAAGAGTAATATAATGGTTCAATCCAAAGCCACCAAAAAATCAATCTAACTATATCTATTATTTTACCTTTAATATGAAATCTACAAGTTTTTAATTAAAAATAAATTAATTAATTAATTAAATTAAATTAATATTTAATGATATTAATAGATATCAAAATTTTAATTTGGACATTCAATTAAATAGATTATTTAGTTACAATCAATTCATTTTAATATGTTAATCATTTAGTTAGGTGTCTAAATTCTATAAAGTTAATAATCCAAATTTAAAACATTTAAAATTTATACAAGGATACTTAAAATAGTTAATGCACAATATAAGGTCTCCAAGTGAAGTTATGCTTCTCCAAGGTGTACACATCAAGAGACCAATCCTTACGTGGTGCACTCTCTAAGCATGGGTTGCAAGTTTGAAGTGCTCTTTGTCACAATGCTTCTTACTTTCCAATACAATCATCCCATGCTCCTCAACACATGTATCTTTTGTCCATAATCGATCCCATGTAATGTGTTATCAACCCAAACATCTAACCAATCCCATGTAATTTGTTTTGTTGTCTATGAATTATATATTACATGGCCTTGCATCACTCCTTTGGCCTAGGTTTTTTTGGAAAAGGACTTGATAAAGCTAGTACTAGATATTGATTTCTAAGGACTTTATCATAGTGAAAGGTTGGTGATTTATAAGGGTGCTATGAGCGATGGGAGCACAAAAGAATTCAATATACACATAAATAAACAAATCAACACAAGAAATTAAAATTGACATGTTAACATAGCAATATCCAAGCAAGTTATTCAGAGTCAACTAATGATATATTATTGCCCATTCAGATAACAAAATCATACCACTTTTTATCTTGCATCATATACAATTCAAATTTTGATCGATAATGGACATATTGGTGCTCCTATCAAAACATAGTAGATGGAAAATTTAAAGTAATTAGTATCAAATCATTTACATTTTTGTACAAAATTAAAAAAATATAATTTAAAATATTAAATATACTTACAAATTTGTATGCTAATCTTCTAAACCTAGTTCACCACTGTAATGTGTGACGCGATATTTGGCAATCCTAGATTTTGAGTGCTTGTAATGAAATATACAATAATTCAATTTAAATATGCACCAACAAAATATAAAAATAGTTTAATGAATTTGAAATAATCTTATGACCAAATTCAAATACCTATATGCTCTCCTTGATAGACTTCCTCTATGCATCTACTTTATCATATGATTTCACAAGCTCTTTCCATACTTTAATACTTACATTAATTGGCCTTATTTTGGCCCTTAGCTTAGGAGGAATTTTTTTTATCCTTTAGTTCGGTTGCAATGGAATATCTTTCAGTTTTGAGTCATTTGTTTTCTTACTTGCTTTACTTATCAACTTGTCCCAAATTCAGTCTGCATGTCATGGATGAATGGATTTGGAAGTTGCATGGGTATCTTCGATAGTGGAAGACATATATGTTATTTGAAGCATTGAAGGAATGATTCGTTAAACCTATAATTACACACTTTCCTCACATCTTTCATTCTGATTTCCCCATAGACATCATAATATTCTACCTCAGTTTCATATGTATGAATGCAAGATGCATAAGTACTTGTATTGGTGGTGGAATAAATTTGTGTCCAAGGAGTGGGTAGGACATTAGATGTCTATATTCCTTGTTCCATATCCTTAGAGGTTATCGTTATTGATTTTTTCCTATATATTTTTCTTGATCCACGAGTTGATGGGGAATCAATTGATTTTGTTTGACAGGGTTTCTTTGGTTGGTCTATTTCAGTTCCTTTAGTAAGTTCTTCCACATATTTCACAAGAATGGACAAGTCCATACCTTCTATTTTATTCAATTCTTCTACTACAAATATAGAATCCATTTCCTCTTTCAGTTTCTCACTATCATGTCCCTATATATTTACAACAAAAAAATTATTTTAAAATAAGAAATAAAAAAATAAACCCTAATTTCTTCTTTTATAATTTTTAAACAAAAAACTAAAAAATACAATTCAAAAAGGAAATGGAAACATGCGAAAATCTATAAATTGAATATGGAATACCTCATTCTCACAAGAGTTTGATCCCTTTTATTATTTCCCTCGACTGTTGCTTGACATTTTTGGCATCCTAGAGGTTTTTGTTTTCCTAACAACTGTGGAAAATACCTTCTCTTTTCTCCCTACATTTTGCTCCCTTTCCCCTAACTGTTTCAAACAAAAGTAGTTAAAAAGGAATGACAGGGGTTCGATTTTTGTCTCTCGTAGGGGGTGAATGAGAAGAAAAAATTAATCTCGTGACTTTTAGAGGTCGAATAGTGCCCACAAATCAAGGTTTTGTTATTTAAATATAAAATAGGGGAGGAGAGGTCCACCAATATCTCTGCCCACCATCAAAAGAGATCGAACCGATTACTTTTTTTCTTTCATAGCCTCAATACTTTGCTCCAATGATGGTTTTCTCCTACTCCGTAGAGAACTTCAAAGCTCCTTGAATTTGCAATTTTTGAATGTGCCAATGGAAACATGGTGAATGCATTACATTGTTTTGGTGGAATAGTTGTGATACATAATAGGTTTTTCCATTGTGCACACTAATATTAGTTCAGTGGTTTTTTTTTTAATTTGGTTTAATTTGTATTCATTTTCATCTTTAAACTTTGCAATGTCAACATGGGAAGATTCCATGTTATTTTCATTTTTTATGAGGTTTAATTGAATATTAATAGTGGATTTGCAATGTGCATAGGAATATGGGATAAGCTGAAATGTTGGTTGATGCAAAGCCCTATAAATGGTGTTTTGACCCTACGATGAAGGGTAGTTTCTGTCATATTTTCCTAGCCCACCACTAGTATAAAATGACTAATTAGTTAGTTAAAAGACAACTAAAATTTGCATATAAATGACCATTTTCCAGTAGATGACCAATAACAGCTAATTTATAGTATCTTATAGCGCGGCCAACGTTTAGTCATTTTCATCTTAATCATTAATTGGTTTCCTCAATCTTACCATCTAGTAGTATATTTAGTTATAAATTTGGTCATAAAATTTTCATTTGTTTAGTCATTAATTGTCGTGGTTAATGACAAAATATACAAAAAAATTATTGCTATATGAATCCTCGAGAAAACCAATTTATGATCAAAGAAATATGACCAAAATGTTGGTCGTGTTATAAGATACTGTAAATTAGCTACTAATAGTCATGTATATGCAATTTTTATTTATCACTTGAAACCAATTAATGACCAAAGAAAAATGACTAAATTTTAGTCGTGCTATAAAATATTGTAAATTAGTTACTAATAGTCATATATATGCGAAATTTAGTTATTATTTTAATAAAAGAATTATTATTTGCAGTAGTGATTTATCTTTTTTGGTATTTTCATATTCATTATATAAACTTTTGATTTAGTAGTTTCTATTCATTTCATTTAATTTCATTCACAATCATTACAAACGAATAATTTATTCATATATTCATTTTATTCGTGTTCATCATTGATTAATATAAACTACTAATTTAGTACCTTTAATTTGATTTTATGTGTTCATTATTAATCAACATAAATTAATTAGTATGATTTTACAAATAAATTCTAAAAAAAAGTCATACAATGTGCATGTTTATATAATATGATAGCGCAAAGTTACATATGTTAATTACAAGACTAAATAATATCAAGTGCATATAAAAATAATGCCAGCCATATAAATTTAATCATATAAAATATCAAATATTACAATATGAGTTTCCAACTTAATATTGGTTGGACTACAATTTACACATGAAATATCATTTCATCATTTCAAAACATTATCACTGTGTTGCTAAAGCATTGCAAGTGAATTCACCAACTATGAAGACTTGAACATCATTCTCCATGAGTCTCTTATGCAAGATATTGGCTCTAAGGGTATCACTAGATAGATTCTCTTCTCTCTCTCATTTTTCATTTGTCGCTCCGGTGTTATTGTTCTCATCTTTCCTCAATTGTTGTTTCTTACCATAAATATTGAGTTTCTCTTGTGAAAATGAAAGAATACAATGCAGAGTATAAGACATGAAAGACGATGAATACTTGAATATAAAATAAAGTATACTATCAAATATTTATATGGCATATACCTCAACATTTGATAGCGGCCACTATGGGGCTTGATGACCTATATAAACAAAGAAAACAAAATGTCGCCATAGAAAATAACACCTTAGGAACTTAGTATTCAACCCTCAAGAAAACCTTAGGCACTATCATACCAACTAAGTTACATGTTAAAAATATTAGACAATAGGTAAGTTGTGAAAACAAATGGAAGAAAAGAAATATCAATGTAAAAAATATCGTTATTACTTGTTCTAAAAGAGTCATGTTCCTTAAATTTGTATATTCTTTCCCCATAGTAAAAGTTCCTCACTATTATGACCTATGTTTTTAGAATCATGAGATTGATCCAACATCATATTGGATTCTAGAGACAAGATGATTCAGCTTTCCAAGATTAGTACCTCACTTGGTTGACTGAAGGTTCTAGCTATGAGTAGTGTCAAAACCTTAGGGAAGCAGAACACTAAGGCCTAAGAAAATATATCACCACTTGTCCATTGAAAGAAAAAATTTCAATCCCACAATGGTATCTGGGAGTACATTTTGTTGGATGGATATCACACTCTGAGAGATGATTATCTAATACAATGAGAAGTGTACATATATTGTCATAATTCCCCTCACAATCAGACCCTATAGTTGTGTCGTATAATATTGATCATATTATACTATTTAATTATAAATTATGACTATCAAATAATTATTAGTTTGAAGAATTAGTCTGAAATTGATTTTTTAGTATTTTTTTATACATGAAAGTATTCAGAAAAATAAAGGTACTTTTTGTGACTAGTTAATTTCAAGTGAATCTAAATAAACAAAAAATTATGGTGCCTTGGTGTTTCTCTAGCGGTTATCTGCTCATTGTACCAATTGCTTCCATGTCCTCTACTGCTTTTGGTGAATTCGTCATTGATGATGTCCAATGCCAATGGAATGGAAATTTATGCTTGATGTTTTTCTAAACTACAGGGAAAATCCACAAGTAACAACCAAAATTATTGGGGGAAAAAAATGCCAAAATGTAGTACAAGCCAAGAATCACTTCACCTTAATCATGTTTCCTTTAATATTCATTAATAATTTCTTTGCATGATAATGTAATGCTAAAGTGTGAAGTAGGGACATTTAAAATTAGTCGTCCATCAATATGACCTTTAAGAGTGCTTAGTAGTTAATACTTCCTATTACACACACAATAGATGACCAACTTCAAGGATATCAAGATAAACATAACAAAGATGAAATTAAAATAAATGTTAGGAAGTCAAATGCGACTAATATTAAGTCAACAAAATGCCCAGCCCTTCACATTAAGAAGGCATTCTTAGGCATTAAAACAAAAAATCCTTCCATTGCATCATTTTAACCTTTTCTTTAATTTCTTTAATTGAGACATAACTTTCAGAAAAATAAAAATAAAATAAAATAAAATAAATAAATAAATAAATAAAATCATTGAAAAAGAACTCAAAAATCTAACAAATGCTCGAGTGATTGTGATATAAATTAAACAGAAAGGAAATAATTGAACATTCTTTTAACATGCGAAATATATTCAAGATTATGAAGCTTTCTCACCCCTTTCTCCTAATTGAATTATAATCTGTGTGTTCCAATCAAGTAATCAATTTCCCTCCAAGATGTTAATAGATCACATCGGAGAAGAACTTCTAGAAGTGTTGGGATAGTAGAAATGGAATTAACTAGGAGGAAAATGAAGCACTTTAGTGGGTGCTCCAAAATATTTGAACGCAACTGAAAATGATTTTATACTCCCTCAACACATTTTAAAATAGAAACCATTCAGGTGCATTTCATTTATTTCCCACCTTTCTGTAATATCTAATTCTTTCAGCAAGGATAGAGCATTCATAAATTTTGTCATGAAAGAGGACACTTCATAATCCTAATAAGTTGGGATCTAACAAATAAACAATTTCATGTAGTGAATAAATCTTACATGGTATATTTTAGTGATTAAAATGACAACTTTATTCGTAATCTCATTACAACAAAAATAAATTCAACCCTAAGTAGTTGGGATCTAAGAAATGAAGAATTTCATGTAGTAATGTAAACTTACATGGTAGATCCAAATTATTTTCAATGCCAACTATATTCTTGATCTTATTACAACATAGATAAATTCATGAGTAAATACATATTTCCTTATGTGAGAAAACATTTGAACACATTCTGATATTTCATAGAAATTTAATGATACGATTTACCTGTAGGACAGGAGAAGTCTATGTACATCTAGCACCTATCACTCGACAATAGTTTTATTGAGACACCATATCATGGAATTAGAATCATGTAGATAGATAGTGTTATAGATACACCTTGCAACACCTATTCAACACTACATTCAAGCTTCAAATTCATCAATTGATTTACTTTAGTAGAAAATTCTAGTGGGTTTTCATTAAATAGAACCCAACAAAAGACATTTATGATAGCTATCGTTGCCTTCTCTGAATCCACCCCCGTCTAGAAATAGAATAATTGATATTCCCCAATTTTTGAGGTACTTGCTTCATGTTCAACATGGGCTATTGGGTTCTCCATGTGGGAAAGGTTGCAAATATTAGATGTGTAATGGAAACAAGCATGCAATTGAAGGTTTCTCCCAAAGTCTCTCAAGTGAATTATAAAACACCATCTACTTAAAACATGATATAAGGTAGTAACAAAAACATACCTAAGGTCCCACTTAAGAATTCAAAATGTTGCAAATAGGAGATGTGTTAAACAATATCAATTATTTAATTGCATAATCACACTAAAATAGATAAATCTTTAAAATGTTGAAAAGTGTGAAAAAAATGGAGTTGGAATATTATAGTTATGTTAGCGTAGATATAGCTCTGTAAAATGAAACTTCTATCTAAAACATGTAAATGTAAATTATATAGCTACATGAAATGTAACTTCTATATAAAAAAATGGAGTTGGAATATTATAGTTACGTCAGGGTAGATATAGCTATGTGAAATGTAACTTCTATATAACATTCTAAATATCCTTTTTTCAGTCGTTTAAGAGACTAACATTTTTTTATCTTCAGTTAATAACTTAATACTCCATCAAAAATAGCATTTAATTGGTTCTCCACAATCCAAGGGGAAATTTTAAACTAGTGTGAAAATTCTTATTCGTTCCCTTGCCATATTTCTGATATTTTATTTGTATGCAATTTAAGCTTGTGTAATGTAACTTCTACACATTTGACAATTTAAACATAAAAAATTACCGAGATTGAAGTTATACAATTAACATATGCACAATAAGATACAATATGAATGAGTTATAAGTAATATGACATCTACATGTCATATCAAGCCAAACATTTTCTCATCTCATTAACTCTTATCTTATAGTTGGTGATGGGTATAACCTTTAAAATAATGAGTCATCCTTGTCATATCTTATATTTAATGATGGATATAGATTTTAAAAGCATCAACCTTATTTGTTATTTTATGTACAGTCAATTTAAGTGGAAGTGCCGATAATTTTATTCAATATTATCTTGTATAGCTAAAAATAAAATGATGTGGGGGTGGTGTTTCTAGTGATTTTGAAACTTGTTTTAATTACCTAAATTTAGCCTATTCAAAGTAAACATGGGTGGTGTTTCTAGTGATTTTGAAACTTGTTTTAATTACCCAAATTTAGCGTATTTAAAGTAAATATTTTCACTCGCTATCTTTTCTTCAAGTCAATAGCTTTGCTTGAGATCATCTTAATGAAAACCACCATCTCTGAAAATTATGAAATAATAGTAGTATCTTGCACTAAATAGACAATGTTGGCATAGAATCTTTTATTTTGTTTTTTACTTCGTGTCACAAATTTATTAATATTGTATGATTCCTGGTTTCGATTTCCATTCTAAGATTGTATTCATCATTCCTGCTAGGATTTTTAGTTGTGCACACATAATATTTCTCACTTATAATTATATAAATAATAGAGAGTATGCACAATGCCATGTAGTGACATGTGGGTGTTTATTTTACTCAATGATATGCTTGATTTTTTAACCCATCCCAATCCTACCACAATGAAATTAAGAGAGACGAGGACACAAGAATGACTATCAATAAATGAAGTTAGAGAATTTAGAATTCAACTCAAATTATACCTCAATGTAACGATAAGTATTTGCAGTTTCTCGTCACCAATGAGCTTCGAATCGTACTATGAAAAATTCCTTGCATTACGAGAATTTGGTTGCACCTGTTGATCTATTATTGAATGTTAGTTTTGTTGTGACAATTTTAATTACAAGTTTATAAACAAATTCTTGTCCATTGCTTTGTGTGCATAGGTTTCCATAGGTTGTTTTTAAATGTAAAGAAGTAAATTTTATGAAGTTTAACGCGACATTCATGAGAAAAATAGCATAAAAGACAAGTTTTGAAAAACAACAATAAAAAGTATAAAAAACCATCAACATGAACACTTAACACAATGTTTTTATGGAGGTGTTCACCTGTCCTAGGCTACATCTCCTTGGTCTAGCTTCCATGGCTTGGGCCTCTGTGTTAGTTCAATATGGAAAAAATGTTGTTTACAAAGCTCTATTTCTCCTTCTACCTATTTAAATGTGCTCAAAATTTCGAAATTACCTAGGAACACCTTTTCCTAAGATCCATTTGGTCAAAATTTGCTCCAATTATGACTAAAACTATTTTTCCCTAGAAAACCTCCTCCAAAACTAGAGTAACTCTAGTGAGCTCTACTAAAATAGTGGACCCTCCGAATTTACCAAGTCCACTAAATATGCCGCTAACTTAATCTCGAGTTTAATTAATGTTAAACTATGGATTAATTAGAAGTTAACTGTGGGTTAGCGCATCAAGTGTGGTTTGTTAACTGTTACCTTGAATGTCTTGGAGGAGGTCAACACATGGGCGGATTAATCTACATGGTTTCTATTAGTGCGTTGGTTGCTAGTTCTACTGTCCACAACTATAGTTGTAACTGATAGATTTTAGTACACTCACATGTATTGGATTAAATTTTAGCGATTATGGTGTGTCGCGTTGTCCACTGTTGTATTAACGTTAACCGTTGGTTGTTACTATCGTGGGTCAGAGTGTTCACATGGCGTGGTTGGCCCTCCTAACCACTAACTCTAACCACATTAAATTTCAAATATATGTGGTGGTGTAGTAGAAATATTGTTGGTTCTTTTGGAGAAAGTCACAAGTTCGAGCCACCACTGGCTTGCCAGAAAATCTGTTCACACTACGCGTCGAGTAGACCTTTGGGGAGGGATACGTGGTGGCCTCCGATATTTCCACTTGTCCCCTGCTCATTACTCCATTCTAAACCAATCATAATATGCCATGTCACCAACCTAAAAACCGACCAAAACATGCCACCTGGCAAGCTCTAACTGGATGTCGACCACTATTCACTTTACATAGTCACCTGCCACATCAACAGTACACACTGTTGACTATGCATTGACTGTGATTTTTTTTAATTTCTTCTATTTGGAAAAGTGGATAGAACTCAATTCCTTCCTCATACAAACTTGGTTTTCAGGGAAACGAGTTGCATTGGGATCATTTTTCCGAGATGGAAGAGGTCGTTTAGGTTTCGAGCCATTCTAAGAACTTTGATTTTTGAGCTAAATATTGAGCACATGATCATTCCTCCCCACTAGAAGCCTTTTGGACCCAAAAATATATTATCAATTGTTTAGCAGGTGAGTGTAATACTCCCTCACCCTCTCAATCTCTAATCATTTGGCTTTAGAAGACTTTTGCCCCTTGAGTCCCACTCTAAGGTATTCCAGGTTTCCTCTCTTCAAAGTTCTGATTCTTCTATCAAGTATGAGATATTGCTGAAGTTCATGAATATATTATGGCGATAAATCATCTATTGATGGAAACTGAACATGCTCTCCTTTATAATCAATCAAAGGAGGCTCAAACAATATCAAAATCTCAACATTAACAACATAGTATATTTGCATATAAGGAGGCAAATCTAGCTTAACCACATTGTTACCAATCTTTTCGAGAATTTTAAAAGGACCATAATGGATTGGATTAAGCCTTTTACCTTCCCCTTGAAGTCTCTCTTTGCTAGTATATATCCAAACTTCGTCACCGACTTGAAATTTATGATCGACAGGTTGTTTTTCATGCCTTGATTTGTAGCTTCTTTGACTTTTCTCAAGTTGTTCCTACATTGTATGATGTATGAACTCAATTTTCTCTATGAACTTACTTGCCTTATCGATGGCATTATGACCATCGATGGTGACATATTTCTCAAAGATGAATTGCAATGGTGATCTTGGAAAGTGCTGCAAACATGCCTCAAATGGAAATGTGTTTGTGGAAGAATACTTTGCCCTATTGTACGCATGATGTATGTAATGCAACTGTTCATCCCACAACCTAGGATGTTTGCTGAAATATCCTGTAAGAAGATGAATTATTGTTTTGTTCACCACCTTGGTTTTTCCATCTATTTGTGGATTAAAGGTTGTAATCTTCTTCAATTCAGTGTACATCATGTCCCACAAATTTGACCAAAAGTTCCCAACAAATAGAGAATCTCAATCACTTACAATGGAAGTAGGAAGATCAAAATGAACCCAAATGTTTTGGAATAAAAGAAGAGTTGTTTTTCCAATTGTAATTTTATTTCTACATGGCGTTAGTTTACACATTGTGTTGAACCTATATACAACTACATACAAGTAATAATGACCTTTCCTTGACAATGGAAGACCTCCTACAAAATGCATTCAGATACTCTCCCATGGACATGAAGGTATCGGAAGTGGAGTGTACAATCCTATTTTCCTATTGCTAGGTTTACTAGTTGCACACAAAGAACATCCTCTAATGAAACGAGATACATTATCAAACATCCGTGGCCAATACCAATACCTTTGGAGATTCTCTATTGTCTTTCATACACGAAAGTGTCCAACAATCAATGAAGTGTGTGCCTCCCTTATGATATTGTTTCTTTCTTCCTGTGGAATACACAACTTACCCAAGTGATACAACAAACTGTTATGTACATGATAATCCAACTCTTTTATTTGGTTTCCTTGACTCAATCTATACACATCTCAAAAGTGATTATCATGTGCATATTTCTCAATGTAAATTTCATGCAAAATAGAATTACGCTTGAGTATAATAGATGAATTTATAGTAGCCCTTGAAAGAATATCAACTACCTTATTGTAGATTCCCTTTTTGTACTTGATAACCGAATGAAATTGTTGTTGAAAACCCATCCATCTAAAGTTTCATGACTCTTGCAACTTTGACTGTGACTGTAAGTACTGTAATGGTTGGTGGTCGGTATGGATAATGATCTCCTTCCCCATCAAGTAATGTTTCAATTTTTTGACACTTTGTACCAATGTGTAAAGTTCTTTTTCATAGGTGGGATAGTTAGTTACAACTCCATTAAAAATTTCAGAATGAAATGAAATGGGCTTACCATGTTGCATAAGAACTTCTCCCATGGCATAATCACTAGCATCTGCTTGACTCTCAAATGGCTATCTAAGATTCGGAAGTGCCAATACCAATGCTAAATTGATCTTTTGTTTCCAATCATCAAATGATTTCTATTGTACATTTCCCCAATGAAATACTTTCTTGACTCTAGTCAATGCATGTAATGGGGCTACAATGGAAGAAAAATTAGCAATAAATTTCCTCCAATATTGTGCTACCCCTAAAAAGCTTCTTACCTCTGTAATTGTATTGGGCTTGGGCCAATTCAGCATGACCTCATCTTTATAGGGGTCTATCATCAACTCAGCTCCTCGAATAGGGCATCCCAAATACACTAAATAAGTGTTTCCAAATTTACTCTTCGACATATTTAAGAACAATTGTTCTCTTCTCAAGACATCAAATACTTTGCTTACATGCATGACATGTTCATCTCTAGTTTTGCTAAATATGAGAATATCATCTAAGTAAAAAATGACAAAGTCATCTACAAATGGCCTCAATGCATCATTCATAACTCTCATGAAAGTAAATGGAGCAATTTTAATACCGAAAGGCATAACAGGGCAATCAAATAATCCTTGTTTAGTTCTATATGCAGTTTTCCAAATGTCCTCTTCAGCTATTCTAAATTGATGATAACCACTTTGTAAGTATAACATAATGAAATACTTTGCATACCTCAACTAATTAAGAAAACCATCAATTATTTGGACTGGATAACAATTCTTTACCATGATTTTTTTTATTGCATGGAAATCCACATACATGCGCCAAGTCCCGTCCTTCTTTGGCACCAATACAATGGGCGAACCACATGGCGAAGTAGATGGGCGTATGATATCTTTTTTAACGAATTCTTGAATTTTCTTCTTGATTTCCATTCTCTCCATAATCGACATGCGACACATTCCAATGTTTGGAAGTGGAACATCTTGTTGCAGATGTATCTCATGCTAAATTCCCATTTTGCAACGTAACACCTTTGGTTCCTGAAACATCTCGTCATGCTTGTTTACCACATCAAACAAATCAGATTTCAATTTTTCATCGCAACCTTCAAAATATTCATAGTCAATATTATTCTTTTTCTTTATCATGAGAAGCACAAACGTTTTGCCTGCATTTACTAGTCTCTCCATCTTCCTTGCATTAAGCAAAGAAATGTTAAGCTTTTTTCGATGGGCTCTCACAATGTACTTCACCCCATTCTTGAGAAATAATTATTTGTTCTCATGGCGATAATACATTGCTTTCCTATCATACAAATAAGGACTACCCAAAATGATTCTTGAGATGTCGAGCGGAACTACATCTGACTCAATTTCATCAATGAACATTTCAGCAATGGCGAACTTCAATAAGTACTTCCTTGTAACCTGTAAATTTTCATTATTTACTACCCACCCCAATGGATATGGCTTATGATGAGTTACAATTTCAAGGTTAAGTTTTTTGACCAAGTATTCTGAAGTTAAGTTTGATTGTGACCCACTATCGAATAATGCATCAATCTCTATATGATTTGAAATTACCCTTACATGAAACAACTCTATTCTTGATTCTTCATTTGGAGTGTTGTTTTAACTGTGTCAGGAACTAGTGGTCGCAACTGCTTCTTTTCCTTTTGTGACCATGTATGAAATCTTGGTCTCATCAACAAAATCTTATCCAAGGTCATGTTGGGTGGTAGTGGTCATTTTTTGTTTTCCCTTATTGTTTTTTCTCTTAGGCCTTAGCTTGGGATGTAATTTCCAAAGATGGGCTTCAACATGCCCAACTTTGGAACAATGTTGGAATATGGTTTTCTCACCTTCTTTCTTCACACTTGCATTCTTCTTTCCCTTCCATTTTCCTCCCTTCTCTTTCTCCTTACTCTTGAATGGCTTCTTCTTACTATCCTCTTCCTGAATGTTCTTTCCCCTTTCTTTAAGGTGCGTGTCTTGAACACATACCTCATCCAAATTGCTTGGATTAAACATAAGGATAGTATGTTTCAAATAGGAATGTAAACCCCCAATATATTTCAATAATGTATCTTGGGAATTCAAGTTTACTCCTAACAACAAATCCATCTTTCTAAACTCTTGGGTATAGTCTTAGACTGTTTGGCCTTTAAACTGCCTATAATTTCTCCAACTTATAATGGATTTTTACATATAGGCTAAAGGGTAAAACTGTATTTTAATTGTAGAAACAAATTCAATCCAAGAAATGGATATCTTACCATGAATTTGGATTTCCTCTTGAGTCTTTTCTTTCCACTAGACTAATGCTGCTCCTTCTAGCCTCAATGAAGCCAACTGGATCTTTATGTCATCTTCTTGAAGGTTCTAAATTCTGCAGTAAACCTCCAATTGTCGAATCCAATTGTCTAAATTTTCTGCATTCACCTGACCATTGTACTTGGGAAGTTTAAACTTAATGTTCAATTTGAGTAAGAGAGTTTTTCCTTTTTAGCTTTCGGAATGAGTATGGACAATTTTTCTAGTGGAAATGGAAGATGTTGTTGTTTGAGATTTTGGGGATGAGGAAGATGATGAGGAATATGATGAATATGGTGGAGATGGAGGATGTTTTCCTCCATTATGCTTTGAGTCCTTGTTATCATCTATTTTGTCTCCTAAGCTTCCTTCACCATGTGGAGGCTTAGAACTCTCTTTGGCCATTCTAGTGTTCCTCTCTTGATAGAGGACTCTAACCATGTTAGTCAAGTGATAGAAAGCTTTCTTGAATGCTTCCTTTTCTAAAATACCTTCATTCTCTCTTGCTCCAAACATGATGGCTTTTGATTCAATCTCAACTTCTAGTACTACTTGTACCTCCTCAATATCAATTGAAGGCAAAACTTGAGGTGTTTCAAGTGCATTTGTAATTTGAACTTTGGGTGGAGATTGTGACCTTGTAGCTCTCCTTGTCCTGGGCATTACCTCAGGACTTGCAATCAACAATTTCCCTTCTCCTGTTTGCAACTTTAACCTTGTAAACATCACAATTTTTCAATGATTAAAACCCTACTTGCACAAAGCTCATGCATTCAAGAAAATAAACCTTTCCTATGATACCAACTTGATATGTTATTGAATATTAGTTTTCTTGTGGTAATTTCAATTACATATTTATAAACAAATTTTTGTCCATTGCTTTGTGTGCATAGATTTCCTTAGGTCTTTTGAGAATGTAAAAAAATAAAATTTATGAATTTTAATGTGGCATTCATGAGAAAAATAGCATAAAAGACGTGCTAAACAACAACAATAAAAAGTACAACAAGCCATCCACATGAACACTTAACAGACTATTTTAATGAAGGTGTTCACCCCTCTTGGGCTACATCTCCTTGGTCTAGCTTCCATGGCTTGGGCCTCTGTATTAGCTCAATATTGAAAAATGTTGTTTAGAAAGATCTACTACTCCTCAAACCTATTTCAATGTGTTCAGAATGTCGAAACTAGCTAGGAACACCTTTTCGTCAGCTCCATTTCAGCAAAATTTTCTACAGTTATGACCAAAACTAATTTTCCCTAGAAAACATCCTCCAAAATTAGAGTAACTCCAATTAACTCCGCTAAAATTGGTGGACCCTTTGAATTTAACGGATCCACTAAACATGTCGCCAACCTAATCTTGAGTTTAATTAATGTTTAACTACAGATTAATTAAAATTTAACTATGGATTAACACATTAAGCGTAGTTCCATTAACCATTACCCCATCGGTCTTGGAGGAGGTGAGAACATGGGTGGATGAAGCATTGTGGTCTCTGTTAGTGTGCTAGTGGTCATTTTTACTGACTGCAACGATATTTGTAACTACTAGAGTTTGGTGCACTCACATGGGAGTGTTAGCCCATTGGTTCGCCCTCCTAACTGCCAACTCTAACCACATTAAAATTCAAATATATGTGGAGAGTATAATGGTTAAGTTGTAATGCGGTGATATAGCGGTAAGACTGTTTGTTGGATTGGAGTAGGTCTCAACTTTGAACACCCCTGGCCTGCCACAAAATTTTGTCACATTGCACTCTAAGCTGACCTTTGGGGAGGGATGTGTGGTGGTCTTCAGGCTTGCCACTTGTCCCCTCCTCATTGGTTTGCTCTAAACCAATCATAATATGCCACATCACCAACCTGAAAACCAACCAAAACATGCCACTTTCCAAGCTTTGACTAGATGTTGACCACTGTTGACCTTGCACAGTCACGTGCCACACTAGCAGTACAGATGGTTGACTATGTGTTGGATGTGCAATTTTTTTCTATTTCTTCTATTTGGCAAAGTAGACATAACTCAATATATTCCTCATACGAACTCGATTTTTAGTGAAATGAGTTGCGTTGGGATCATTTCACCAAGACAGACGCGGTCGTTTAGGTTTCGAGACATTTTGATAACTTTTATTTCTGAGCTAAAAACTAAGTGCCTGATCACTTGCACTAATCCTCTATAGTAGTTCCTTGACTTACCTATCGATATAATTTTTGAAACAATCCTACTCCTGTAATTCTTCCGTATATGGAGCATCTTTGTCCTCCCTATTAATAGTTATTTTTCAAGGCAAAAAAATGGAACTCTCTAATTGCAGCATCACCTTTCAAAACAATGCTTGAGTATTTCTAGGTGATTATGGAACCAGTCTCTACTCATGTCTATGAAATCCTTGATTTGTCTCCATCGCACAAACCTCTTTTCCTAACAAAAATATAAATCCCACATATGCATTCCTCATCCCTGACATACCAATTATTTATAGTGGAATACTTTATTACTGGTCCCTCGATGCAATATAGATCCACTATTGTGGCATGGAGATGATTGGTGTTGTAAACTGGTGTAATTCATCCTTCAATATATGTCACAGAACTCCTCTCACCTCACGTAACTCCTCTCATATACAATAATAAGATTCTTCTCAAACTACCTGATCTCCATCCCATTCATCCTGAAATAAGTTGATATTTCCATGGGTAACAAAGTGTGCTTGGGGATTTAATAAAAGGAGCTATCGCTAAAAGAAAAATACAATGTAGAATAATAGTTATCAGGAGGAGGAAGAACCCTACAAAGCTACTTCCTAACTAGATCAAGATACTCCCGAATTACCTCTTATAATGAACAAAAGATAACCTCAACTACCTAGAGAGTCTACCTATGCATGGTACCAATGAAAACATTGTCAGAAACAACATATACAAAAACATTGGTCAATCTCTTCTTATAGTCAAGAGCATGCCTAACTTTTGAAATTATTAAGTAATTCAGGGTACACCTCACCTAGGCTCCTCTTCTTCTTCTACTCTCTCTGTTTATGTTCGGAATAATAGCAAAGGTCTTTGAAATTGATGGGTGGGTAAAATTTATCAGACCATTTGGGTTCTTCCATTTTTAATCATTATATGTAGCCATTGAGTCTAAATTGCAAAATCCAATCAGGTTCCTTATTTTTAGCTTAAATTAACCTAATCTTTGAAGAGTTGTAAGGTTTAGTGGATCTAAGTATATTGTACAAATGTAGTAACATGGTTTAAAACTGTAGGCATTGAGAATAAAATCTAAGGATGAAACAAAAAATATTTTATGTTCATGATTACAAGAAATTTTAATTTCATGTAACAAAGTTTGAGGAAGGTCTAGTATTTGCATCCTACCAGAAAATTTTCTTACATCACTCGAGGCCATTGAATTTGGTCATGGTAGTGCCCATTACACAAAAAATCAACCACTAAAGAAAAAGGTGAAAAGAAAAATTAAAATGCATTCTGACCCTAGGAAATTTAGGGAGGAGCTGATCTATATAATAAGGACATGCAAAATGCTTATCTATCCATTGCCTTTTGATGAATTGTTGGTCATAATCAATATCTACATTCTCATAATCATTAAACCCTTTTTACAATAGGGACATGCAAAATGCTTACTTGGGCATTGTCTTTTGATGAATTGTAGGCTGCAATCAAAATCTGAATTATCATAAGCATTAAAACCTTAACTCTAGATGTAATTTATGCTTTGATCATATAAACCCTCGAAATTGTTTACCCACAAGAACAAAAATCATATTTAGTAAAAATGAGGAACTCTCCAGTGTCCAAATTCATACCCATGTACAAATGGCCAAAATATGCACACACAACAACCTTGCCCTTCCTCTATCTAATTGTTGATTCTCTCCTAAGGTGTTTCCCATGAAAACTCCATTTGGGGTTCGAATCCCATGAAATCCATAGATCACATTGATGGCCTTCCTTCTTATGGAATTTCCATGCATATGTCAACAAGACAGAGAAAAATGAAGTGCTACAGTGTGAAGTTGTAATCCATGAATATTTTATTTGAACCCAATGCTAAACTGGAAATGAAAATGAAAAGAAATATTTATAATGGAAAAAGTAACATAAATATTTATAATATAAATAAATATATAATTTCAAATTGGGTAAATGAAATTATTTTAATAAAACACTTTCGTTCATCTATGTTATCCGTATGATAACATCAATGGCTAAATTAAAAAAGAAATAAGAAGAAGTTTTAAAAAATGATAGGTGGGCATGAGTGTAAACATTAAATAGGCCTCAGATTAATCATTAAAAGTTAAATTAATAAATATTAATAAAATTCAGATCTTTCTTTAGTATTGATTTGTTTAACTTGTGAGTAGCCTTTGTTACAATACAATGACTTATCAATACTACAAGTCGAGAAACCATACTTTATTTCACAACCAAAATATTTTATAACAATATGAAAAGATTATTAACCATGGGTATTCACCTCCACATTACGGTAGATATTATTAACTTGTAAAAAATAGCCTTTGTTACAATAGCACGGGTCAATACCATGGATTATGAATACCACATGCCCAGAAAACGTAAATTATTTCACAATCAAAATATTTTATAACAATATGATAAGATTGTTAACCATGGATATTCACCTTCACTTTGCCATGGATAAAACTTGTAAATAGTTTTTGTTACAATATCATGGGCCAATCCCATGGCTTATCAATACCACAGGCGAAAAAACCATAACTTATTTTATAGTAAAAATATTTTATTTTAATTTTATTTTACAGCATTTTTTTAATTGAATCTAAAAGGAAAAATGTTACAATTTGAGATATATCTAAACCCTCTATCCTCACGACTACTAAAAATATTCCCATAGAAACTAAATTAAGGTTTTAATAAAATAAGCTAAGATGGATCTATGCGGTTCTTTTGTCCCTTCGATCCCTTAGCTAAGATGGATCTATGTCGTTCTTTATATATATATAATATTATATATATAAGAACGACATAGATCCATCTTAGCTAAGGATTGAAGGGACGAGAGCAAGAAATATGACTAAAGGATCAAAGGGATGAGAGCAAACAAATTGACTATTTATAATAGATTAAATATAGCACGTGACTTTTTAAAATTTTTCATTATTTAATTTTCTTTGATATGACTTATCAAAAATATAGGTGTAATATTTTACAACCAACAAAGTTTTTTAATTTATATAATATTTTAAACACAATACAATGTGATTAAATTTAAGAGAGATTTGTGGAGGCAGAGAGAGGGATGGAGATAATGAAAAAGTTGGAGGGTAGAGAGAGAGAGAGAAAGAGAGAGTGATGGGGGGAGAGAGAGTGAGGTGGGAGAGAGGAGAGATAAAGAGAGACAAAGAGAGAGATATAGAGAGATGGAGTTGGAGTGGGGGAGAGAGGGAGGAAACAACAAAGACATAGAGAGATATAGGTGGAGAGAGAGAGGAACGAGAAGGGAGAGATGGAGAGAGAGTGAAGGAGAGAGGAGAGGAGGGAAGAGAAAGAAGAGGAGAGGATAGAGATAGGGATAGAAGGGGAAGGGAGATAGATGGAGACATAGAGTTGGAGAAGGATATGGAGTGGGGGAGATAGTGATAGAGTTGGACGAAAGAGAGAGAGAGAGATGGAGAGTGATCTAGGGGGTTGAGGAATTGGAGGGGGCAAGAGAGGGAGGGAATAAGAAAAACATAGAGGGAGAAAGGTGGAGAGAGAGAGGGGTGACAAGGGAGCCATGGATAGAGAGTGAGGGAGAGAAGAGAGCAGGAGGGAATAGAGAGAAGGATATAGATAGAGAGGGAGAGAAGGGGAAGAGAGAGATAGACATAGAATGGGGAGGGAGAAAGAGTGTGTGTGTGTTTGGGGGGTGAGATAGAGAGAGGGAATAACAAAGAGACACAAATATATATATAATATATATATATATATATATATATAATATATATATATATATATATAGAATAGATAGATAGATATAGATATAGATATCAATATAAACAACCTAGATCCATATTAACCATATAACTATCAAGTGGTGAGAGGGAATCCAATCTCTCGAGGTGGAAACATTTCCTCAAGTTTTGCATTAGAAAAAATAAGTTTTGCACCTCGAGAGATTGGATCCCTCTCCGGCGCTCGATAGATTCAATGGTTAAGATTGAACTATGTCGGCTAATATGAAATTAAAGTAGTTTTTGTAGATATTATAGTCTGAAAAAAGTAAAATTTCTCTTCAAATTAATTTCAGATTGGAAGTAGATCCAATTAGATTCAATAATAGAGTTTTAAAACATACATAAAATATTTTTTTATTAAAAAATATATTTTTTAAATTACAAATTATTAGAGATAAATAATGCAAGTTGGCTCCCCTATACACCATATGAGGATGAAGAAGTGTTTAAGTGAGGATAACTTTTCAACCAATCTTTAACAACCTTTTAATCCCCTATCACTTATAAGTTTAGATTACTTGACACAATTAAGATGACAAACATAAAAAACTGATTCATATTATCATAGTACTTGTTAGGTAGATGTATTTTTGTTCTGAGACTAAATTAGTCATTCATAATATTCATTTTCAGTTGTATTACTTATTGGGTAGTCACATATTTTAACCTGCAACTAAATTAGTAATTTATGTTAGTTGTTTTTAGTTCGATCACTTAAGATTGTTCATTTTTTGTTGTATTTCACATGGAAAAGTTGTGGTGACTAACTTTTTTAGTCATCTAGTCACTAATTTCTCATTTTCTATCAGTGCACCAGTGAATTTGGTGTGATTCCAAACTTTATTAGTTTATTTTAAATTCAATGACTCATAATGTAACAATCCACTAGTTATAGTCACATACACACATTTTCACCCTTAAAGGTTGTGTTGTTTAGTGATTATGTATACATGTGACAAAAGCATTTTCAATGCTGCCACTCACACTTTACTCCTTTATAAGGTGGACGGGGGCATTGGAAATATATCTCATCGACAAGTTAGCTTATAATAATTATTATATTATATATTGAGTTAATTTTGAATACATAAAAATAAAAGTTTGAAAATAGTATATTCTCTAACATATAGGGTCAAAGGCTTGTTCTTTTTAAATAAGAAAAAATACACATATTAGGTGGTTTAAAATTATGGATGAAGGGTTTGAATTTAATTAAATGAAAATATGAAAATGAGAAAAACTAGTACATTAGTTTTCATAATCATCATCTAATATTTATGAGAGCTGTTCCATGTCACCATATTAGGAGTAGAAATTAACAAAAAAGGTATATATTGAAAATAGGGGCATTTTAGTTAGAAAGGTGTAGTGAAAACCAATTGAGCTTCAACCAATTATGTGTTTAGTGAATTGGATGGAGCAACAACAAAGTGCATAGATGTTGTGTGACTAATTTCATTGTTGTGTTTTTGAAATTCAAAACATTATATCAATATGTAAAATATATGAGTAAAGTGAGGTTTTGTGTTGGATAACATATTGGCTGAAATGATATAATTTGTGTACCAAAAATAATTGACTATGTTATTTATTATAGGGGCAAGATGAGGCCATGGAAACATATTGTGTCATATAAAATAAGGACATAACAAATGCCGCAATGAATCAAGTAACAAAATTTTGGCTTCAATTATAAAAGCAATTATGATACGTCCATCCTTTTTCATGATACTATTAGAATTTATAATGTATTGTCTAATTTCAACTGGGAAAAGAAGAAAAACATATGTATGTGGTTGTGGACCTAAAAATATTAAATCGTGAAGAACACAATGGGTAGAAGAGGATATGTCAATGTATACTTCAGACACAACAAATAATTGCACTGAAGAAGAGGTTGGTCAACACTACAATACATGGGATGGGATTTGTTAAGCGATATTTGATTATATTTCTTTGAAATTGATACATTAATTATGGTTTATTTAATTCTTCCCAAGAATTAAATAATGGTTGTGTTTTTTGATAGGTTAGAATAGGATGATGAAAGAAAAACTACTAATACCCAAGCTTATCTAATTAGGCTATTAATATTTTGATGAGACGATCCAAAGCATGGTTTAAACCATAGTAGGGTGAGAGAGCATATTTAAGGAGAACTCTACCATTTGAGAAAAAAATTGATGAGATTCGCTTACACTTATGACATGCTACCTAGCGACGTTAATGATGATGATCATGATAGTAAAAATGCAGTGCATGAGAGTCAAAGCATAACGTTGGGTTACAATTTTTGGTAAATGAAGGCACATTTTGCTACAAAATAAATGCTTGATTGAGTAATTCTAAGTTCTCAATTGGCCAATTTTTAAGTGCTCGATCGAGATGTTGAGGTGGTTAAAAATAGTTTGATCAAGTAATCAAGACATTTTCTAACTCGAGTTAATGACTCGATTGAGATTTATGGCTCGATCAACCTATAACTTTCGATCAAGCCATTGGCTCAATTGAAATATTTAACTCGATCAAGTGTTATTTCTTATTCAAATACCCCAGGCACAACCAATGCACATCATTTTGCTCGGACCATGAGAGTAAGAGGAGCTCGATGAAAGATTTTTAAATTTGACCTAGATGGAGCAACTCAATCTAGTTACCCATGAACCCCGCCAAAAACCCAGAGGCTTGAGTCAAGGTAGTTTTCATGTCTGTTTTTTTTTACTACAAAATAAAATAAATTAATTTGAAAAAAAACTAGCATAGAAAAGACATGAATCTCACCATCAAAACAACAGAAAACCACTAAGAAAACCCTTGAAAACCATAAAAAGCAACCTAAATAATAACCAAAAAATCCATTGAAGGCCAAAATAAACTTAGAAAACCACTAAGAAAACATTTGAAAAGCAAAAAAATAAGTATAATTTAGGTTTTAATTTTACTTTTTTAAATTTCATTGTCTATGTTATATGCAATATTAACATGTTTATTTTAAACATTTTCTATGGTAAATTTTATTTTTAATTATTTTATGTTTTAAAGTTTTTGTTAGGATTTTAAGGAAATAAATATAAGAAAAAAATGACTTTTTGTTATTAAAAGTTCAATTTTAATTTCAAACAAATTTGATCGGAAATATGCCAAAAAAAATTCAAAACAAATAACAATTAAACTATAGAAATCCAATAAATAAATAAAATAGGAATTTTAAATCCACATAATGAATATGGTTGCTCATGGTGAACCTCTATTAAATCAAATGAGAAATTTTATTTCAATTTTAATTTTTAATTTTAAAATATTTTTAATAATAAATATAGTAATTAGTTTTAATAATTAATTATACTTAAATAAAATATTTGAAGTAAAATTAAAAAGTACAAAACAATTTCTATTTTTAATCAAATTTATTAAGCAAATATATATATATACAAACATAAGTATATATAACATAACTATATATATATAAGTGTATGAACATGTTAACATTATATACATATTATATATATTATATATATATATATATATAATATATATATAATATTATATATATATATATAGGTATAACACTTAATATAACTATTTATAACATCTCGTGTGTGTGTGTGTGTGTATATAAAGTATAACATAACTATAACTATTATGTGATGATGATGATGGTTAATATTCACTGAGGCCAAACTTTGGTCTATCAGACCTAAAGAAATGAATTATTTAGTTTGATTTAAGATTTTATTCCTATGCTCAAAAAGCTTGGAGAGAAACCTCTCGAGCTCACCATAAATTTGACATCATAAAAGGTTAGGAAGGTCAGTATTGCAACAAATATTATGAAACTGAGATTTCATGTAGTTGTATGTGGGGAACTCTAAGAGGAAGTGATTTTCATCATCGATGTTCATATTCTCACAGAGATGGTAGATCCTTTCATCATGGTGTTTTAGGAACTTCCCAATGACCCGTTTCGCTATGGAGCTCATGAGGGTTCGTTCTAACCTTGGATATATTAATTTTCTTCTTTGAGCTAGTTAAAACAAAGAGATACTTTTGATCTTCTAGGGTGGGGTTGGTGACCTCCTTATAATATCTTAATTTTCTTTTAGCTGCTAAATCTTACTCACACCACATTTTTTCTTTGAACTTAGAAGTAACAATAATTTTAATGTTATTAATGTTTTGCAATGCAACATTCTCGTCGATCTCCAAATGGTTTAACCAGGTCCTAGTGTCTTTATACCAACCTCGTTTGAGCCTTAGGTAGTTATATATATACAACATAACTAGATATATAACATATTTATAGTTATAACATTTCTCTCTTTGAGACTCTCTCTCTCTCTCTCTCACACACACACACACATGCATATATATAACATTTAACATAGTGTTATATAATTGTTTAACATAATGTGCTCATCATAATATCATAAGATGGGTGATGCTCAATAACGTTTTTAAGACTCACGTTGACCTATAAACTATAATTTTCCTTAAAATTTCCATTACTCATATTTGTAGAATTATTTCATACAATGATACATGACAACTATACATCTCTTACTTCACGCACTTTGAAATTTATTAGTTAAGTAATGATTTTGTAACTTTCACTTCCTATTTTTTAATTTAACTATATAATGCAACATAACATAATTATAACATACACACACAACACACACAGATATAAGTTTAAGCTTCAACAATGGATAATTCATACATACATTAAATCCATGATGAAAAGTGATGTTAAAGAGAATATATAATCATTTTGACTCTTTCCTAATTTGTACTATATTGTTTCACTATCGAGTGTGTCATACCGGAAACATTTTCTTCATGTGCTTGCATGTAGTACATGTCATGTGTCAAACTCAAACATTATAAGAACTTACCATATGCAGTATTTGGTTGGCATGAAGTTTTATTAGTTTTTCCAATAGGTTTATTTCAATTTTTTAGATGTATTTACATATTTATGTTCTGTGAATAAGATGCATTATTTTTAAAAGGGAAAAAGTGTAAGTCGTATTTTCAATCACATTCTTCGATAGTTTTTGTTGGGTGTGGAGCATGATTATTTAGAGGTCTTTGTTTCAGCTGGATGTATACCCCAGGAAGTTTGTACACCCCTCCACGCGTGGGGGGGAGTGTGCGGGGTGGAGTTGTCTCCCCCGTGGGGGTTGGGGGGGCTGATCCTCCCTGGTTGGGGGGTCCGGGGAGCAGCGGTTCCCTAGCAGGGGTTTTGGGGGTAGTGCCCCTGAAGCTAAAAACAGATGTAAAATTTCCTTGTAAAAGTATAGTAATTTCTAGTTAACCTGGGTTGTTTATTAGGCGGATGATCTGATGGTAGAACTTATGTTTAGATTAGGGTTTTTTGCCCTAGAAGGCAACCCCTCTCTTTGTATGACGGCATTGTATTGAAGTTGTATAATAGATGTGTATTCTTTGAGCGAGAAACAAAGAGGCGAGACTGTGAGAGAAAACAGAGGATATTATAGTGGATCTGTTGTAGGTTGTGTCTCTTCATTTTGCTGGATAATAAAAAGGAAGGACTGGCTGTTCAGGGTGGACATAGCCCAAACTGGGTGAACCACATATATTTGTGTTCCTCTGGTCTTATGCATTTCTTGTGTTTATATTTCTGCAATATTCTATGTGTTCCATTGCTCTGTAATATATAATTTTCTAACAGTCTTTACATGGAATTAAATAGTTTGGTTGATAATTTATCAAAATAGACACTCTATTTAGTTTAGGACATTAGCCTACATTATTCTACTTTAATTTATAAATGGTTTTCTTGTCAACATTTTTTCTATGTCAACATTCTTTTCTTGGATTAGTTTATATGTACTATATGTAATTTTCAGAGCCATCTCCCTTACACCCCCCAATTGTAGCCCATTTGAGTATTGGGGGATATGTTATACATGGGCGACCTAGATCACATAACCATACTAGAGTGTTTGTTGCACTCATAGATACTCCCTCTAACCCAAGTTAGTGTTAGAGGGAGATTTTTTGTCTCTATTGATGATCTTGATATGAATAGTGGAACTTCTTGAGATGTTTGAGGTATACATCTTGCATTTTAAATTGTTTTTAAACTATATGTGTTTATGTCTTAAATTTGTATTTAATTTTTAAATCATCTAATATTTATGTGTTTGAATTTAATGTATATGTTATTATGCTTCTAGTTAGATATACATATATTAAATTATGTTTATGATTTGCAGAACTTCAACAAGGTGAAGGAAAGGATCAAAGTGCATTATTGATCCCTTCATGGAATAATGTTATAGCCAATATCATAATTAAGTATGTTAGGGCCCAACATACGTGGATCACATGAGAGATAAATAAAATCTCTGCTAGTTCACTGTAGAAATATCTCCTATAGAACAAACCGATATATGCAATGTCCTAAAGCATAATACTTTTTCTACTTCTACAAAACATTAAGCGGAAGCATAATCGAATTCATTAGCAACATCAAGTAGAAACATGCATAATTGATCAAGAGAAATAATCACAGATAATAGAAGATATATCCAGGGGAAAGCACCAACGTAAAGCACCAACCATGTATTATCAATCAAGTGGAAATCCTCTTCACAATACAAAAAGAATTAGCTCTCAAGCTATTCAGTTCTCAGTGAACTATGAAGATATGAAGATATGTCTCATGAACCAACCAAGCCCTATTTATATAGGCTTTACCTATGGTCCTTGCGTAGTTTGCTTAGGAATAATAGCAAAAGCATATGCTATTAATTCCAAACATACCAAAATAACCAATGGTCCAACTACATAATCCTTAAGGACACTAGTTCCTCAACCATGCAAAAACTACTTACTAGAAATAGTCAAGCATTTGATAGTACACTGTCCCACATCTAATCTCAACTGGGTCTCTGATAGAACTGACATGCCACAGTTATCCATGAGTGAATTCTCATTTATCTAAAATAATAGTTGTCACATGCATGCAAGCATTAACAAACTATAATTTATTATTTTAACAACTTGTTAAAATAATCTAACTGGACTTGACTAGTTACAACTAAGATAGTTGATTCTCTCATTATAGAACTCATACTTATTCCCTCAATCAGTGGAGGAAATTAAGGATAAATTCCTCAATCAGTGGGACAACTCATGTGCATGCTCACAAAGACTTCAAATACAAATTTCCTTACCTAATTAGCTTAATTGAATTAATTAATTAATATTTCCAACTGTTGTTAAGACCAAAATTAATTTTACTTCATATAGATAGACTAGGGGCTGCTATAAATAGGAAGGGGCCTAGAAATGCTTTCTTTAGAACTTTCTATTTTTAGCAGTTTCACCTCTCACCCGATGTGGCCAATGACATCACTGGTCATACTGCTATTTTTAGACATCCTATTTTTAGCAAGTCTATTTTTAGCACATTCTAAATTTAACATTTCTTTTTGCACATTTTTAAACACTCCCTCTCAACAAGAAAGGCTTTCTCTTGAACCCGATCCTATAGCTCTGGAATGTTCTACATGCAACACATCTACCCGGTCCACTTGCTCCAACAAAACTTGGAACAAAAACACTCCCAACTGACCACTCTGTTGGGTTAGGAACATACTCTGATGTTGAAGCTCTACCTACTGCTGACAAGTGCTCCCTCTTTGACATCTGCACTACTGCAACATCTCCATGAATCTCGCACCATTGCACACCTCTCTGTGCCACCTAGCACTGTGCAAAACACTTGTGCCTCTTGCATTCTTGCAGCCTATTAGCTATGCACTATCCTGGGATTCCCTGCACTGTCGCTCTCTCTACCACTCCATCCGCATCTATCTCTTCCCAATCAGTCAGTTCATGCTACTCCACATCGGGGCTCCTGTAGCAAGGTCTCATTCAAGAAGCTGGGTACCTCAAGGATCCTACCCCTCCTCCTTGGGACGATCACTCTACATTGCCCCACCTCCTACCTGGAGGTATGGCTGCATGTCATCCCTCTACCCACCTGGCTAGAAGTTTTCCCCTACTGGGGGTCTCTACATGAGTAGATGTCTCTACTCGATCTCCTCTTAGCTTCCCCTATTGTGGCTGCTCCACAACCTCTTGAAGCTGTTGCACCAATCATGGCTCCTCCATAATCATCTGAGACTTCTTCTGGCTCTGCATGTTGAGAGGTAATATACCCTCCCTCTCAATCACCAAGTCTCCATCAGTTGCCTTGCTACTCAAGTCTTTTCATGCATCTTGAACCTCAAAAGCATATAGGTTCTTGACCCATGAACCAATCTGCTTCACCTATTTAGTGATGATGTGTTTAAGGAAAACCTTTCCCTTACTGAAGACTACATCATAGCCTCTGTCTTCCAGTATTGCGATCAACACCAAGTTTCTCTTCAGGCCTGGTACATACTTGACATCGGTCAAGGTAAGGAGAGATCCATGCTCCCTCTGAAAAATAATCGTGCCTACACCTAAGACACTATACTTCTCATCATTACCCATCACTATGAGTATCTGAAGATCTTTCTCCTTCAAAGTACTGAACAAACTCTTGTTTCCGGTCATGTGGAAAGAAGCTCCACTATCAAGAAACCAACCACTTCCCACCATGGATGAAACCATGCATGCAAAGAGTATGAAATCCAACTCAAACTATGAAGCAAGTGCCTCACCTTCAGATCCTTCCTCGGATCCTTTCTTGGATTTCCTCTGTGGATAATTTGTAGCATAATGGCCCACCTCATGATAATGAAAGGATCACACTTTTGATTTGTCAACCTTCTTCCCATAATTGGAAGAACTAGATTCAGAAAGAGAAATATTCTCCTTCCCCCCCTTCGCCTTACTCACTAAGGCACAGTTCTCCTCATCATGCATGGATGAAGAACTAACTTTGGCACTCCGTCTGATCTCCTCTTGCATCAAATCTGACCATAATCGTTCCCAATCTCATAGTTTCTCCCTTCCATTCATTGAGTCCTGGTAGCTATGTCAGTTCTTAGGAAGGCCAAGGAGTGCTAGACTCACCATATCCTCACCTGATTTCCTGACCTCTACACTTGCAAGCTCATCCTTGCATGTGATGAGCTTGGTCAGATACATAGAGATGATCTCATCCCTTTCACACTTGATCTTTCAAAGTTTGTCCTTTAGTGCCAGCTTCCTCTGATCACTACTATTCTAATATAAATCTTTCAATGTTTTCCACATTACATGCTGAGTCTCCTTCCCATGGAGGCTCAAGACAATGTGATCTCGCACTCCCTCCAAGAGAATTCTCCTGGCTCTAGACACACACTTCCTCCATTCCACCTGCTCAATCTTGTTAGTAGGCTTAGGGATTTCTTGATCAATGAAATCCTTAAGATCATTATCTTCTAAAATTGTGTCCATGTGATCCTTCCAAGCTATATATTCTGAGTTGCCATCAAGGGCATACTGAAGCCTCAAACCATAGAATGCCATCGATGAAATAGATGTGATAAGAACTTGAGATCTATATCCCAAATAATAAACTTCGAATTTCCCCTGATAGTATATTGTTCTTGCTTGATCACATGTGCTCCAATACCATGTAGAAATTTCTCTTGTAGAACAAACCAATATATGCAATGTCCTAAAGCATAATACTTGTTCTACTTCTACAAAACATTAAGCGGAAGCATAATCGAATTCATTAGCAACATCAAGAAGAAACATGCATAACTGATCAAGAGAAATAATCACACATAACACAAGATGTATCCAGGGGAAAGCACCAACATAAAACCCCAACCATGTATTATCAATCAAGTGGAAATCCTCTTCACAATACAAAACGAATTAGCTCTCAAGTTATTCAGTTCTCAATGAACTATGAAGATATGAAGATATGTCTCATGAACCAACCAAGCCCTATTTATATAGGCTTTACCTATGGTCCTTGCATAGTTTTCTTAGGAAATAATAGCAAAAGCATATGCTATTAATTCCAAACATACCAAAATAACCAATGGTCCAACTACGCAATCCTTCAGGACACTAGTTCCTCAACCATGCAAAAACTACTTACTAGAAATACTCAAGCATCTGCTAGTACACTGACCCCCATCGGATATCAACTGGGTCTCTGACAGAACTAACATGCAACAGTTATCCATGAGTGAATTCTCAGTTATCTACAATAATAGTTGTCACATGCATGCAAGCATTAACAAACTATATTTTATTATTTTAACAACTTGTTAAAATAATCTAACTGGACATGACTAGTTAGAACTAGGTCAACTGATTCTCTCATTATAGAACTCATACCTATTCCCTCAATCAGTGGAGGAAATTAAGGATAAATTCCTCAATCAATGGGATAAATCATGTGCATGTTCACAAAGACTTCAAATTCGAATTTCCTTACCTAATTAACTCAACTAAATCAATCAATTAATATTTCCAACTACTATTAAGAACAAAATTAATTTTACTTCCTATAGATAGACTAGGGACTACTATAAATAGGAAGGGACCTAGAAATGCTACTTTTAGAACTTTCTATTTTTAGCAGTTTCACCTGTCACCCAATGTGGCCAATGACCTCATTGGCCAAACTGCTATTTTTAGACATGCTATTTTTAGTAGGTCTATTTTTAGCACATTCTAAATTTAACATTTCTTGTTGCACATTTTTCAACATTCACCTACTAGGTGTAATTTCTCTATGATGTTGGATAACACCAACATGTTGATAGAGACTTACTAGAGGGCAGGCCCATAAATGCCACCTCCTATATTCCATACATAGGATTAGGAGACTAGCAGTTAGAGAGTTTCATACTTGGAAGGTGGTTAAATATGCCACCAAGAACATTGATATTCATGGGAAGTTGTTTGACATCCCTCTAGAATGTCGTGCTATGCATATTGGTCCAATTCCGCTAAAATATTTTAAGAATGTTGATGCGGCCCCTTTAGTTTATGATCAATTCATTAGAGCTTGGGGTTATTTTTCCCACCACGTCTAGGTCCCCATTTACTTTGAAAAGAATATATATGTAGATTTTATGCTACATATGAGGCCCGATTACACCAACACCAGACCTATGTTTTATTGACTTCGTTTGGGATGTATTTATGAACATCTTAGTGCTTGTAGGGACCCTCCGCGTGTAGTACCACCTCTGATATTATTTGCATGACAATATCAGATCATGGTATTACTGATGGAGCTAGACTATTCATCATAGATTGGCATTGAGACTAGGAATACCTTTGCAGAAAGCATGTAAAGGACATTGGCCATTGCACATGCCATATTGCATGGATAGATGAGAAAACCATCTTCGTTACTTTGTGGCCCACTACTTGCATTACATGATTATTGATATCTTGAGATTCTAGGGCATGAGAATCTTTTATCATATGCATGTACGTGTCTTGATACCATCTGTGCCACTTAGAAAGTGGATGACCCACATGACATAGACCAAGTACATATCTATGAAAATTATGACTCTTATCATCAAATTTTACATTATATATATTAATAAGTTTGTATCATATTGTAATTATATTAAAAAATTCATGATAATATTGATGCACAACCTAACTACACATATGAGCTTCTGAGGTCCTCTAAGGGGGAGGTTGACCATCAAGAGTAGCCTCCTCTAGTGCATGTTTCCATGGATCAATCTCCTCCACCTCCACCTCCACCTCATAACAATCATGAACTAACAATTGAGGTGAACTTTTTTATTCTTAAAATAAAATCAACATTTCATTTTTTAAAGTTACATGTATGCATGCTAATTAATTCGTAGACTAATTATAATTTGTCTTTTAGATTGTGTACATAGGCCTAGATGCATAGGGGTGTTGATGTTGTAGTTATGTGGACCCATGAGTGGGATGTTGGGCATGGAGGTATTGCACCATAGGTAGGGAAGCACCAAACACATATTGATAAGAATCCCATCCCACCTAAATTCCATTTACACTCGACTAAGTCACAAGTAGGGGACTATTTAAATGCACAGTTGAAAATCATTTATTTCCAGATTTTTTATTTTGTACAAATAATGTTTTAATTAATTCGAATTTGAATATGTTACTTTGTAGAGGAAAACACACATAATATTTATAGAAGTCATACTTTCTAGAGTGGGTCACAGATAGTTTGTATATTTTTAGGCCCATTTCATAGGGAATATTCACATGTGATGTACATACTTCTAATATTTTCATACATGGACAGTGTGTAGATGCATGAACATTATTTCAGTTTATTGATGTTGATTATTTCAATTTGTGGATGTTCGTGTGTATAATGTAAATTGTATACATTTTCATATGGGTAGTTTATTATCATACATAGCTAACAAGATAACAATTTTAACTTCTCAAGGAATAAAGTAAGAACATAAGTACAATCTTAGACAATGATGCAAGTCACTTTGATACATAATATGAACTAAAATATATATTTTTGGTTCAATAGAATACGCAAATAGGATTGAAATACATTTTAAAATCAATTTTAAAAAATGTCTTCAACTAATAACTTGTTTTTAAAATTTTATTTATTTTAAGGTCATCTACAATAGCTTAGTCATAACACATGATATTTCATATATATTGGAATTTAATATACCAAAAAACAATTAATGATATGTTTTTAGATAAATTTATATAATTTATGAACTTTCTTAATTTAGTTGACTATCAAATATTTCAATCAATTTCTTAAGACATTCAATTGAGAATACTCAAGAAGTAAAATTTTACAGAATAATAATTTTGAATTCTAGTTTCATAGACTAAGGAAATAAGTACAATCTTACTATGATGCAAGTCACATTAATAATTAAAATCAATGAAAGTATATCGTGTATATCAATTTGATATTGAATTTGTAGAAGGTGTCTTTTAGTGTCGTCAATGTGTGTTAATTTAAACAATTAATGATAATTTTATATAATTTTATGCACTTTCCTAAATTTACTTGTCCATGAAAGTATTTCAATCAATTTTTTTATCTGAATACCTTCAATTAAGAACACTCAAGAAGTAAAATTTTACAAAATAACAATTTTAGTTGCCATATTGCCTTGTGGAAAGTGTCTTTTAGTGCACAATCAATTGTAATCTTAAAATTACAATTATTTTAATTTAGATGTCAATATGTAAACTACTAATAAGTTTTTTTCAATTTTATTTCTTTTGAGGTTATCTAAAAGAGCTTAATAGTCAAAAATTATATATATATATATATATATATATATATTATATATATATATATATATATATATATATATATATATATATATATATATTATATATATATATATATATATAATTTTTTGCACTTATTACATTCCAAGATGAGGCATGTGTGTAACATTTTCCATGTTTTATATCAAATTGACACATTACATTTTTATTATTAATAACATAAAAATATGTTGATGTTGTTCATAACCTATATTGTTGAATTTTCATTTTAAGAAAAATAATATATCGACTTGGTTGTTACATACTGAAATGGATTTTATATAAACCAAATATGTATCCCATGTATATAGATCTATAAAATTTCTTGCATGTTCAACATGAATACTTTACATGACATTTAAAAGTTTTAAGATGAAAAATTTTAATTAAATCTAAATCTAAATCCATGTGGATTCTATAGCACCTCCTTGAAATTTGGTGTACTTTATAAAATTAAGCACCTCAAAGAAACTAATGTTGATATAACATATATGTACACAATTATGAATCCATCCTAGATAAGAGGGAAGCATTTCTTTATTCAAAATTCTAAAATTACGAGAGTATTCAACTGTCATATTTATAGATTACAAAAATAATACATTTGTGATCTCTTATCCTAGATTAGATTACACTTGACTACTATAGACTCAACATCAAGTCTTTCCATTTGCATCATCTACTCATACAGCCAATGGCTCATATTAATTCAAGTCTCCATAATTCGTTCATGCTCCAATTATGTAATCTTCTATCTCATTGGTTTGCCTTTTTTTTTTCTCTATGAGATTGATTTAAGATGCTATGAGTGGATGATTGGATTAACAATGTATATATTCAGGCATAGAATCTCTATAAATGATGTGATCATTTTGTTTTTTAACCTTTTCAAAAAAATGGCCCATCACAACCATGTCATGAATTCGGTATGTGGATTGTCCATATTTATATGGTCTCACCAACCTAATTTTCACCTTTGTGCATTGCATCATATAGTAGGCCAAATTCTCTTCATTTTTTGTGGGGGTAGTGATAGATGAAACAACACCTACAACCAAATTACAAAATATGTATTAGTTAAATACTTTCAATATTTCAATTTATAGATGATTTTTCAATGATATATTATCCACATACCTTCCCTTGCAAGCTTAGAAAATTGATCATGATGAAGTGAAATAATGGCCTCTTCATCGGGCATCTCTTGCCACGTTAGAATTGGGTGAGGTCCTTTTGGATTAAGAGGGACATATTTCCATCCTTTCACATACCCATGATTTTCATAGTGATCAAGTCTACATCCATCAACACCAATGTAAAACTAAGAAAAATATGTGATTTCTCGTCTCAGTGGAAAATTCCCCCCACCCCCCCAACCCAAGTCTTTACTCCACACTTAGTGTAATTCCCTTATTCCTTCTACAATATTACAATACCAAGGAATGGATATATTCACATCACCAATTTCAACATTCCAGAAGAATCTATGCACATGCCTTATAGTTTCGTGACCTTCATATCTTAAATGTGATCTGCACTAGTTGAACACCTCTAGTGATGATTTGAGTCAATTCAAATCATGACTCATTCGGTACCTCCTAAGTGCTTCCCTCACACAAGCATGTGCTCACCCTTTCTATGTCCTGTTTCAAAGTAGATCCAAGTATGTAGAATTTTTTTCTTCTTGTGTAGTCGACTCAATAAATAAAAAGTGCGTGTTGAATTGAACTTCCCTACACAACCATCTAACCATATCCAATGCTTCCTGAATGATATGCCATTTTTTTGAATGATCATAAATCAGGTCAAAGAAATGTTGCATGAAAATTGTTCGATGCTCATGATCAGCACTGATGTAAAAGTGATACTCCTTAATCACATCACATGACTCATCAGTGCTATCCCTATAATAAATATTCAATTGTGCATGTTTGTAAAAAACATGTACTAATATGGGCACTTGGTCTAAGTGATAATACTCACTTTGTATTTATATTTGAGGATAAAATGTGTAATTCTCTGTAAATTCCATCACTAGTAAGATTGTAGCTCACTGAAATATTTCGGGAGAATGCTTAAATTCATATGCTTGAAACCTAGACTTGTGCTAGTGTTCATATATTTATAGATATGGTTTTGAAACACCCCCATGAATTGTGTATCATCATCAACATAGTTGACCCTCTTAGGCACGAGAGTTGAAGAAGATGGTTGGTTTACCACAACATACTCATAATAATTCCATGTGACAGTGACATATGAGATCCCAAACTAGTTGGGATCAATAAGAAATTTTCTATGGAACAATGAAAAATCACCACATTCAGTGCATATTCTCCCACTTATACATATTTTCTTGTAATGCAACAATTATGGATCCCTTCTACACAATATTAATGAAACAAAATCACAAATTGTAGTGGGAGGAGGTTTGCCATGAAATTTCTTCCAGAAAGTGTCATAATGAAGTTGAAATTCAACACGATATTGGAAAAAACATGTGTAATAGATTGTGCTAGCCCTAAAAAACCATGGCTTCGATTTTTCAAAACATCCTTATGGATATGTTCACATGGTGATTTTTTTCATGAAAATCCTTGAATAGTGAAACTTTTGTCATTTATACAAGGTGCTTAGCATGTTCCACGGTCTTACCTTTGGCTATGTGATGTCATACAACATGATTTCTATCTAGAATAGCATGAGAATGGCTCTCCTAAAACTATACCATAAATTCTCTGGTTCCTATTGTAAACCTGTCTTGGTAGGGTTGTCTAGTGATAAGAGCCCAACAAGAAAATTCATCATTTTCATTCACTCAAACCCTCAATTTGGTATTCTTATGCAATGTTTTTCTTGAGACATGAATAAATTTTGACATTTTTGCCAATTTTTGTTGTCTTCATGTACTTGGTGCAATAATAACAGTTGTGATTTCCATGCGAGCAACTCGAACATTGGGTTTTATTGATTTCACCAACATAATGAATGCCTTTGATACATTTTTAGTGACATTCATATTTGTATTATTGACTTTAGCATCTTGAACACCCAAAAGCTTTGTGGCATGTTTTAGTTTCTTATGTTTGACAAACCCTTGTAGTATTTGAGTTTGTGCAACAACTGATTTTTTCTCAAAATGTTTCCAAATGATGTTATTGGCATGGTATCTAATAGTGTCAGTGAGGATAGGGCCCCCAAGGTCCTCTATTATGCTTTCATCCAAATTTTCTAAAAATGGCCTCCCCTCCCACATCTACCCAAGTAACCGGCCAATCGGGGTAAACATGTGAAGAGAAGTTAATGTGACATGATTTGACCTCCTAAGTCACATTAAGGAAGTGGAACTGATAGAAACACACCATATAGACCTTTAACATTAGCAATAGGACCCTTAGGAACCATCTTGACCTTTCTGCTAACCAACCCCTAGGTCCCACTGAATTTTTAAACCAATTTACCTATGGAAGCTCCTATGGTATGTGCACTCCAGTATCTGGAGAGCTCTAGACACTCCCATAAGCATGCATGCCTATGTCTAGGTACTATTTCCAGTAGACATGTGGTAGAGTCTGTGAAATTTAAGGCACTTTTCAAGCCCATAATTCCATCCAATGCCCAAAACTTGTTGTAAATTTAATAATCCATTAAACATAAGATGAAAAGACTAATAAACCAATAATGAACTCGAGGACTAGGCCTAACCATCCCCAAATGGGATTGACATTCTATCAAATGCTTGGCATCAATGCAATCTGTAGGTGTAAATGAGAAATCTAAGCATATGGGTATCATACTTATTTGAGATATGCTATGAGCCATTATTTCCTTATCACTTAACCTATTGTTTCATCCATTAGGCCATAGATACATTTTCATTCATACACAAGTAAAAACATGATGGAAACCATACATAACCACTTTCAGAATACATATTCATAACCAACATAATAACAATAGAAATACCAATGATACAATAGGAATGGAATCTGCATATAAACTGGTATAATACTAAAGAGATAACAAGGAGAAATAACCTCATATTAATGATGAAATATCTAACCTCGTATGGGTCTACAATGTTCCACTTAACCATAGACATGGCTGAGCCACAATATCTCTTTAGCCAATCACCACCATGCCATATTCCAAGCATGAATTTCAGATCTCATAAAACACATTAGTTCAAAACCATCCAGGGCTTCTAGGGGCATCCATGCCAACCCATCAAAGAGCTATTCCACCTCACAGTTGTACATCACAAAACCACCTTTAGATTGGTATCTAACTAAGATTTCCAGGGCTCTAGAGTGTTTTTTCCAACCAACGCTTCTACTACCAGTAACTCAACCCACATTTTATTTTGAGCTTCTAGAGTTTTTGTCCAGCCAGAGCTTCTAGGAATAGTAAATCCTACCCATCTAGGGCCTTCATATTGTTTGTCAAAACAAGGCTTCCAGGACTAGTAACTCAACCCAAGTTGTTACAGGGCTTCCATAGTGTTTTTCCAAACAAGGATTCCAGGATATAGTAACTAAACCAAAGCTAAAGGAAATATGAGAACCAACAAAAACAATACAGGGAAATACCTCCACAATCACCATGGTTATCTAGGAAATGGAAAGACTAGGCACATCCACTATCAATATAGGTAATATTCCATGTCAATGACAGATCATGACCAATAAACCACATGCATGTGACATGCATGCCGAAACTAATGAGGAAAACATACATGCAACTTGGTACCTACAAGAAAAACACATTGTAGTTGTTGATCTCGATGTCCTCTTGCACTTTCCTACTCTTCCTCTACCTTCTTTCTCCAAAAGTCCAAGTAGGCCACACTCTCCATGTATGCCACACTCTCCAAGAGTGCTCCAGGAAAACTATATGTATCCAAGAGGATGAGAGAGAGAATATAAGTGATCTCTAACGAAACTGAACTGACCAAGCTTACAAACTAATCCTCATAAGCGTTTTTATTAATGAGGCTTCTATTTTCTTTAGTTTCCATTATTTTCCTTCATTTTCCTCCTCACATGTAGTCTGTGACCTTTCACCTCCCTTTTCTCCTAATTTCCATTATTTTCATAAATAAAATGCCAATTAATGCCTCTTGACTTTCCAAAGCCTTTTCCATTTCCTTAACGATAATAAACCAAATGATAATACATTAGGATGTTTTCCCCACCATTCAACTTGGAATATGCGTCCCATCATTATGGCCTTATATATTTTTACATGAATTCTTAACTACGGTTGTTACATAATCCTCCCTCTTGGGGGAACACCATCATCGGTGTTCGATGACACTTATAACTAATAAGACTGTTGAAAAAAAAATATTTCCCATGGATCTTTGTAACATATATATGTTGAAGTATTTACAATTAACATCTACAAAAACATGACAAAGATAGCATTTACTAGAGATTTATAACACAACTCATTATGGTATTCATAATAATAACCACATATACACACATACACATTTTCTTCACCCAGTAAATAATCATACTATCTATGACAATTTATAAATCCAACTCGATACAATATTTACAATGATACACACATATGCACATTTTCTCAACCTGTAAATAAAAGGATTTGATGCCTGCATCCACAACAAGGGAATCCAGAGGCTCACACCTCCACCCTGAAAGTAATACCAGGATTCACCTCCTTCCCAAGAAGTCTAGAACCCACTTTCAAAGTTAAATTTGCATCCAATTTCTAATGCTATAATGTAGTGCCTCATTCCCTCTTAGTGAATAGCTACTGACTCATTGTTCTAGGGAACACTCCCAATGTGCATATGATTCCCTCTAGCAATGTTATTAACCAAAATAAATCCATCCTCACCCTTCCCTTTTGTACTACACAATCTCTTGGGTTGTCCAGTCACCCCCTTTCACACAATTACACACCTTTGAAGTTCCACTAGAACCCCCATCTTGGGAAGTCCAAACCTTGGCGAGGCTTCCTTGTATATTTGATCAAATCATCATGTATAAACATATCACATCACATTAGCTCAAACTCTTCCATCATAATTTAAAATCATATAATCATAGATCACATGCATAATAAATCTAAAATAAAATATTGATACTTATCCTTTAATCGATCCTTAGCTTCTACCTTTGTCTTTATTCTGTACACACTCTTGATTGGTTTCCACACCCAAAAAACACCAAGTTCCTTCTCCTCAAACATGTGCACATACACAGAATGCATCACACATACAACCACACATGACCTAAAACACCATGCAATACATTCGCCTACAACTGACATACAACACATACACCTACACCCAATGTACAAAACAACACAATACATACGTGTTATGAAACCAGCTCAAGAAAAGATAGAAAAGATAGATCAACGCCTTAGAATTCAGCCTCTTCGAGGCGGAAACCTCCTTTACATTACATAAATGAACAATTCTTGGATGATAGAAATGACAAAACCTCCTTTCTATATATAGGAGTCTAAGGAGTCACAATATAACTCAGCCAACCTAACAATAATAATACAAAGCCACAAAAATAACAATATAGGGATTCTATGGGGCAGAGTAATAACAATATGGGGGCAATAGGGGCACAACAATATTAATAAGGGGTACAACTACCA
>APFE030001327.1:92186-117882 GCA_000404065.3 Pinus taeda | reverse complement strand
AGGCCAGAGGGATGTCCTTCATAAAGCATCATTTCAATAATTCTCATCATTGTACAGTTAAATTTTCACCTTGTTTTTAAAACTCTGTTTTTGAGAAACAAAGGTCATTATCTCATTTTTTAAAACTTTGTCAAAATTTCAAGTTCTTCAAATGTTGAACTGCAGCCTTGGTCTCCTTTGCTAAAGCATATCAGAGCTATCCCTGCAAAAATTATCAGAAGAAATCATTATTTCAACCAATTTGTTTTAAAGGGAAACCAAAAGGTCAGAGCTTATTAATTTGAAAAAGTGTCAACATCCAAACATTAGAAATCAGGTTTTGGTCAAGTGAAAATCAAAAGGGAGTCTATATAAAGGAATCTCTCCTCATAACTAACCCATTTACATCTCAAGAGCAAAGTCCATCCATGCTAGGGCGATTTTACAAGTTATTGAGCAAATTGGGCTAGTTCCAAGGGCGCGCTACGCATCAGCTGAGGCGCGCTACGCACCTAGGGGGCGCTACGCATCAACACAGTTTTCCCAGTGCAAAATTACTCATGCGCTACGCACCAGGGGTGCGCTACGCGTTGGGCAACGCGCACTACGCGTTGGGAATTCTGCCCAGAAATTCGCCAGCAAGTTTTCAAATCCTTTTCTAACTCAAGCAAACTACAGGTAGACTTCATGTCCATGCCTTGTACTCATTTTGGCAAGATGTATGTAAATAAATTATGCTAGCTATGCCATGAAACTAAATGTAAAAACCCTAAGTCGCTGTGTGGATTCAAAGGCCTAGTTTGCTGGGGTTTTAAGTTTATATGTTGCCAAGGTTGTCCCACGTTTGTGTTTCTTATTCCCCCCATATTCACCAACATTTCCCTTAAAAATTCCTCATAAAACTCTACACTATCCTTCTACAAAATCCCAAACCCTATTTCACCCCAAACTCTACTTCATCCCAAACCCTACAATATCATAACTTCTATGCCCTTTCCCTTCCCTAAATTCCTTGTTTAATTCCTATTTCCCCTATTTCCCTAATGTTTCCCCTTTCCTAACAATTCCCTTGTATATGTCCCCTTGGTAACAGCATTTTGAAAAAGGAAAAAGTCAAACAGCAGACAATTGTGTGCACAGTCGGCATATATATTCCAGCCATCTTGTCTTCAAACAATATGTTAGAAACCGAGTCAGCTTATGAGCAGGGTTATGACAGTGATTCTACACCGGAAATAGATGTGCCACGGAGGTATCACAAAGGTGGGAAAGGTGGTCGGCATGTCAGGGAGGAGCCCACCTCTTTGGCTCATTTGCAAGCTTGTCCACTTGCAGTGACCTATTTTCGGTACCTATCATGTTTTGAGTATTGTGAGAGGATCTCAAAAATTCAACATCACAGAGAATTAGTCCGCTTGTTTCTCCTACATTTGCACAATGATCATGTGAACCTTGCAGGAGTGGACTTCACACTATCACCCGAGATTGTTGCTCAAGCAACCGGGATACCAAATGTTGGAGAGGAGTGGAACAAGCGCCAACAGTTAGACAGATTTCATTATGAGCCATATATCAAACCTGGATGTATGAGACACCTATCTACTATTTTTCCCTTCAGATTCCTAAGGGATGAGTATGCACCCTTGATGAGGCTCATTATTCGCTATTTCACTTGTGAGGGCAGATTTTTACGTCTATATTCATACCATATCCGTTTGTTGATGCATTTCACACAGGTAAAAATGATGAAGATTCCATTTTTCATGTGCCGAAATATAGAGAGGATGGTGCCCTTAGTACAAAGGAAGAACCCAGCACAGCAACATAAGAGCATTTATCATTATGCCCTGATCAAGATCATAGTGATGCATCAGTTTGCACAGCAGGGTATTCCATGGGAGGATTTCATTTCTCGCGACTTCTTCATGGTGCCACACCCACCTCCTGAGATTTTCCATGATGAGAGAGGGCCTTCACAGTAGTTTGACATTCATGAGACCGAGCATGTTGATGCCCCCGTATATGTGACATATCAGAAAGGCCACAGGGCCTTATTTGCAGCCGCACGACGAGTATTATCTCCACCCGGGGTGGAAGGGGTCTCGTTGACACCATCAGCAGAGCGAGTATTATCTCCACATCATGTGGAAGGGGTCTCGCTTCCATCTACAGCATAGGTACAGAGTCAGGACAGGGGCAAGAGACCCATGGTTGACGAGGTTCCTTCAGGAGGTCAGGACACGGATATCATTGATATTGATGCTAGCTCTCCTACCTCAGAGCTCAAGGAGATCATCCGAGAGCAAAGGGCCGAGAATGAGTCGCTGCACAAGAAATTGTAGATGGAAAAATGGGTGATCAACTACTTAGAGCAGTGCAACAAACAGTTGGAAGATGAGCATGAACTTTATCAGCAGCGGAAGATTCGTGAAGACCGGGAATTGGCCCGTAGGAGACCCGGTGATTTGACACCTATCAATCGGGAATCAATGCTCATCCCGGTGAACACTCACTTGGAAAAGTTGTTGGCGAAAGCCAATAGAGACAAAGATTTGCTTTGACACATGAAAAATCATTATTGGGCCCGCATGCATGTGTGCAAAGCAAAAATGAAGATACTTAAAGGACGATTGGCCAAGGCACTAAAACAAAGGAAAAGGCCCGATCCACTCCAAATTTTGGCTTAAGCCTCCTTGAAGGAGCATGGCACTCAATGATACACCCTCAGCTCAAAATTCAGAGAATTTGGAGCAATTTTGGTCAATTTTGAATTTTTTTGTCAAAAACAAGTTTTTGCCCTCAACGCGTAGCGCGCTGCGCGCTACCCTGAAGATGGGGAGGTCCATTTTACAAAAGGTCAATATTTTTGGATTTTACATGACAAAATACACCTACTTAGCCACTGCCAAGACATTTCATCAGGTTTTGAGCCCCCAAAAGGTCAAAAAACATGCAAAAAATGACATTTTGCCACTTTTTGGACACACAGGAAGCAGTCTTGGTAGATTGCATTTTTGGAGGGGCAAATGAGCACCAAATTGAGAAATTCCACTTGGGTTGGAAATTAGACATCTAGCCCTTTCCAACAAGCCCACTTGTGCCTCATTTGGATGCCTGGAAGTGTCCCAAAAGTGGGCCCAAAGGCGCGCTAAGCGTAGAGAAATGGCGCGCTACGCATTAGGGAAAATTGCCAGTTTTTCACCTACAACTCAGGAAAACGCAGCATTTGACTATTTTTGACTTTTGAAGGGATTTTTCATCCCCCTTTATGTAATTAATGTAATTTTATGTTGACATGACACTTATTTATCTCTTCTAGAAGATTCATTCATGAAAAGGCAAAACATTTAATGAATGAATTGGTTTCCTAGCTTATAGAGGCAAGTTGTTTTGACTGCCTAGACTCTAGTGATTTGTTTAGAATTGGTTGAAACAGATCCTAAAATGATGAGCTCGACCCCTAGAGGTTAGGGAATGAGGATAGCTTGGTCTATATATGTAAGTTTTCATTCAGTAGCAGATGGTTGAACTCTTGGGATAGTTTTGAGACTATATTGTACATATTTTAGCAGCATTTTTGGCAAAGGAAAGACCAGGGTTTTGCAGCACTACTTGGGATCCAGTGGCTTTATGTCTTGATGGTGTCTTTCTCTCAGTACTTGTAAGTCGTGTATGTGCATCATTATCTCTATTGAAATCTTCTCTTATTAAGCAAATGAAGTGTTAAGGTAGAATCCATGAAATTGCCATGCTCTGCCTTTAAATTTGTTTAATATTCTATGTTTTCTTCATTTTAAGGAGAACCCTTGAGACCCCTTGCTCTCCTTAGCCTCTCACCGGTCTGATCTATCCATCTCACCTGCTTTAAGGCATCAAAACAATTGCCTATCTTGCCCCAAGTGGACCTCTGCAAAAATTGTGCCTCATCCCCGCACCCAAAATTGCCTTTCCCTTGATTTCAACAAAATCATAAAAAATCAATCCTAAACTCTTTACCTAGCCTAAAATCAGTCATCAATTCGGTCATATCGAGCCTTTTCGATTATCTTTTTCCGAGTTTGACCCGGAGAGAACCCTCTCCTGTCCTCGTAGGGCTAGCTACGAGGCTGAGCGTGGTTTGATGTGGCCTTGAGTCTTGCCTTATTTCAGCCTAAGGCAGATTTGAGCGCTAAAACGATCAATGCAGATCAACGAGGGTCGTCGATCTAGCACATAGAGTGGTGGACCATGGTAACACGCGCTAACAAGCAAATGCAAGGTCAATTTTAAGCAACGAAGGTAGTTTCCGATATGCGATTAGTGACAAGTCGCTAATCGCATATTGCAGGGAAAACCTCTAAGTGAAGAGAAGCCCCGAGCACCCGAACTCGAATAAAACGCGGAAAATATTGTTTCGGCTCTGTCGAAGCAGGATTCCACAAAACCGACAAGATATCAGATGGGCTTCGAGCGGTAAGCGGTTTCAACCGAGATCCGCCCAATGCCATACAATGATTTCCATGCGTCCCAGTGGAAGAGAGAGAGAGAGAACCGCTCACATCAAATGGGTAGACATCATGCTACTCAACCGCCCGATATGAACAACAATCGTAGGATCTGGGGCCCCCAGATCAACGGCAGAGACGCATTCCAATGGATGACCGGATTTGACAATATTATAAAGCAAGATCACATAGGATTTGAAGTCCGATATGGACGATGCATTGGTAGAAGGTCGTATTTCGCAGGCATTCTTGGAGTTAACGGAAAAAATGGCCATTTCAAATATGTCCAAGAGAATTGACACTCATCCGTTATGAAATAGGTGGCCACCTCCCTGTGAGGCATTATACAGTGATTGGTTACGTAAGATAGAGGGATTCAAATAGACAGAGGCAGGGGAACCGAAAATCTGGGAAGCGGAAACAAACAGTCAGGGAGAAAACTAGCTTTAAAGCCAAAAACTGATAGAGAGTAAGCAAGGAGGCAATAAGCCGAAAGCAGAGAGAAGAAGCAAGTTAGGAACTAACCTAAAGAAGCAAAGGCAGTAAGCCAGAGATACAGAGAGTCAGAGATTTTGTGTACCCAGAGAAGGCTTGAGAGGTTCAAGCAAACTCCTCTGCACACCTGTCATGTATTCAGTCTTGGATTGGGCTCATACCATTGTAATCAACAGAGATCGAGAACCAATAAGGAGAGTCTGTGTACTCAAAAGGGACTTGGGGGATCCAAGTACAATCTTACTGATTTGTATATGTTGTGTGAGACTCAAATTGAGCTCACTGTTGTAAAAAATCTACTATGAAGACATAATAGAGAGGCCACCACTGAAGGCTGGACCAGGAGATGTAGCCCAGGAGTATTGCGTGAACTCCTTATTAGACTTGTTGTGTTTATATGTGTTGCCTATTATGTTTTCCTTTACTGCTTCATTGCATGTGTATTTCACAATCTTATCGATCTATTGCACAAAATAACATGGGCACATCCATGCACATGAGTCTGTAATACCTTATTAATTGTCTTAGATCAAATTTCAGGTCAATCTGTGAGCCAGGCTGAGGGATTTTGCACTGTTTCAACCAACTGTGTAGTTTTAGGAGGCAGAGAAGGCCTGGTGATTATGCAATTGCATAGTTCAATAGCTCAGGTTTTAAGCTTGAGCTCAAAGACTGTGTTGTTGGGGCCAAGCTAGAGGGCTGAATTGCACAATTTCAGAGGCCAAGGCTCAGGCTTGAGCACTAAAACTACATAGTGCATAGTCTTGGGAAAGAGGAAATGTGCGTTATGTAGTGTCAAGAGGCAACGTTTCCATTTGAAGGTTGGGGCCAGATGAGGCTAAGTTGCTGGGAATTTTCATACATTTGGCTAAGTGTGGGATTAGTGAAATTGATGTGAATAATGATCAGACTTAACTATGCTCACACACTTAGACACTTGACAACACAACATAGATCATTCAGAACACATGAACACATACTTCCCTCAGTGAGAAAACCTTTGCAACAACTTACGACAAGTACGAAACTAAAATACATTTTGCGACGACAATGACAACACTTGTGTGATAGTGCTTAAAACTTCCAAAATGAGTGCAATAGATGTCTACATGGTAAGATCAACTCATTTTCACAAAGATAACCTCTTGAAACCACCAAAACGAGCTTATATACATCATGTGACACTCAACATGTGAAAATACGACGATTGCTACAGTGTGAACGACACTTGTGATATGTGAACGATATTGAAAGTAACACGTGGCAAAGTAAAAATAACATGAAGAGTGGAAGTAAGTGAAAGAAAAAACCAAAATCATGAAACGACACTTGAAAAAATAAAGGTGTTTGGAAGAGACAATTTGCAAAACTCACCAAAATAGAAGTACAAACATAACTAGAAGTGAGAAACTATCGATGTCAGTGCGCATTGACTATTGGCCTAGATTGGACATCACAAAAGCATAGTCTTGATGGATCATGTTATGTTTGTTCAATCTTGCATAAAATAATGTGCTCATGTACTTATTACATGCTGAGCATGTGTGAGTGAGTGACTTCGGCACTTCCAATCCAAGAAGGGATCCCAAAAACATCAACTAACAAAGAAGTGAATACAGAATGATTGATCGCACGATCAATAGTAGCCTCCAAAATTCAGGTGTCAACAAAATTTTAGAGGGTGTTTGTCACAGCGAAAACACTTGGTGACACACTAGTAGAACTCCAACTTCTTTGCCTTGGTCGATTCTTTCGTGCAAGGTCTAGTTCTTCAAGAACTATTAATTCATCGTTCGAATTACCATGGCTTCCCCACTTACCCCATGCATAAACATAGTCCCCTTCATTCCTTTACTCGATTAAACACAAACATGAGATTAGGGATCACACAGTGTTTCGAATTAGGATAGGGTAATGAAGTTCGCGAGATTCAAACTTTGAGAGTGTATTTTTCATCCCTGGTGTTGCTCTGCTGCCAGCAAGCCTATACAATACCCCAACAAATTCACTTCACAGACACAAACATTGCTCCACCGCTAGCAGGGCTAGACAATACCTCGATGAAGTTGCTTGTTGGAAAATACTGAGGGGGGGGTGAATCAATATTCCTTAGCAATTATCACTTTTAAATCTTTTTAGAGCATTAGTTAATGTTCAATTATCATTAATGTTTATGCAGTAACAACAGTGAATAAAAGAACACAGAAAGCACAAAAATTTTAGGTGGAAAACCCCCTCCGGGTTAAAAACCACTGAATGTTTTTCTAATAATTCTTAAATCTCCAACTCCAATTGAAAAGAAAGCTCCAATTTTCTAGAATCTAGAAAAGCATTCTTCTCCAACTCCCACTGGATGAACGCTCCAATGCCCAAGATTCTTCAGTAGTCAACTGAATGGATGCCCGAAAACCCAATGAGCTACAACTCACCCTAGCACCACCCTACCACCATGAAGTTTTTATAGGCTTTAACCTGTTGGTGACTTCATGCACCAGCCTAGCACCACCCTACCACCCTATAGAAGAATAAAAGAAGAATGGGCTCACGTACCAAGGAAAATGGTCCACTTTATAAAGATATAGAATGATGTAGAAGAAGAAGACACACTAGACCATAACCCCAACTATGACACAACCACCTAATGATGATCCTAGACAGTGATTGTATGCAGTGCTTCCCACTTGAAGACTTCATGTGGTGAACTTCTTGTTGTTATTCCGCACCTTGATTGCTTCTCTTGTCATGCTACCCTTTCTCACTCTTCAGAACATTATATTGTGCATTAAGTCTTCTCTTTGATGAATATATAATACCTGCAAAAAGTATTCAAAGAAATACCCATGACATGATAATAGCAAAACTTACCTCATCCTGTAGAACATATGTCAGTGCTAAACAAAAACAACAAATTAGAATACAAAGAAACTAATGCAATTAAGAGATGAACATGCATATACAGAAGATACTTACCTGTAGCTTACCTCTGCTACATCATTTTGTTGCACCTTGCTCTTTGGTGCCCTAGAAATTCTAGTCCTTTGCACCTCTTGACAACACTTGATCTAGTTTTTCTTGCCTTCTAGGACCACGATATTTAATCGGATGTATCCCTTCTATTTTAGATTCCCAACATGTGATCTTTGGCCTTGTAGAAGCCCTCTGAGTCTTCTTTCCAATGCCCTAGGTCTGACCCGATTTGGACTCTTCAAGGCAAAGTTATGCCCAATCTCTCACAATGACCTAATTATGGATTAGTTCAGTAGAGAAAACTTGTATGACATGCCACGTGTCTCTGTTTCCTCCTTCAGATCTAATATTGATACACAAAAAACTACAATTTGTGCACTATCAACCACTTTTTACAGAATTCCAATCCTCTTCTGAGAGAGAATTATGATGATTTTCCCAAGGTCACTTCTTTGAGATGAAATTCGGAAGCCTGCAAAATCTCTAATTTCCACAGATCATATCTCTGAAAATATAACGAATCAAGACTTGAAATTTATTCACAACATTCATCAGGATTGCAAATCAAATGGGTTTTAATTTCAGAATCTAAGACTTCGTATAAATGAAGTTATAGTGAAAATTCCAAAATCACTACATTTGGAGGATATATGAGATTTCTTTTTATAGAGTTGAGAGGGGCTTTTATACAGAATGTTCGAGGGATTTTAGGAGCTTAAAAAATTATTAATTATTGAATATTCAATTACCAAAACCAATTATGAGTGCCATGCCATAACCCAATAGGGTTTTATCCCACTAACCGGGGTTACTAACTTCAAACATGAATATCTCTCAAACTGTGAAGAATTACTTGGTGTGCCATATATCAATGGAAACATCTCGACAAGTAGAATCTATCTAGAAGATACTTGACTCAAAATAAAGTAATTTTTCAAGTCAAAATTCCCTTGCAAGATCAGGGTAGCCCTTCCTGCTGCTTGGGTTGACATCAATGACAACCTCATATCATCTTTAGATCAACAATCTCCCCCTTTGGCATTGATGGCAACACAAGTACTCCCCCTGTGATCAGGGCACCTATTTCTACTACATTTTCTCCCCCTTTGACATCAATGGCAAAGGGTAACTCCCCTTGACACACAACCACCCTGCGGACCTGTACACACTTCCACTCCCCCTTTATTTTCTAAATAAGGAAAATCTAATGAGAACTTGGGAGAATCCCAAGCTTCTGGTGAAGATATTCAAATGCTTCACGAGGTAAAGGTTTAGTGAAGATATCAGCGATTTGTTCTTTTGTACCAACATATTCAAGTTTGATATTCTTTTCAATGACTTATTCTCTAACAAAATGATATTTTATCGGAATGTGTTTTGTTTTTGAATGCATGACAAGATTCTTGGAGATGTTGATAGCACTGGTGTTATCACAGAAGATGGGAATAGGCTCATTGAATTGTACTTGAAGATCTTGCAAAGTTTGTTTCATCCAAAGGTACAACAAGTTGTCGCTACAATGTATTTTGCTTCCACTGTAGATAACGAGATTGAGGTTTGTTTTTTTCTCAACCATGATATGAGACAACCACCTAGATAGAATGTTTCTCCACTAGTACTCTTACGATCATCAATGCTTCCTTTCCAATATGCATCTGTAAAGACTTGAATAATGAGATTGTTTCCCTTGGGATACCACAAGCCATATTCTGTTGTGCCCTTTTGATATCGAAGAATTCTTTTGACGACAATAATATGTGATTCTTTTGGTACTGCTTGGAATCTTGCTACTTGTTCCAACTGCTTGCATAACATCTGGTTGGGAGGTTGTTACATATAGAAGACTACCAATCATAGATCTGTATAACCTCTGATCCACATCCTTAGATGAGTCATCTATGCTCAATTTAGAACCTATTACCATTAGAGTAAGGACGGGTTTGCAATCTTCCATTTTGAATTTCTTGAGCATTTCCTTGATGTACCTGGCTTGACATATAAATATTCCTTTCTCTTATTGAGATATTTGAAGCCCTAAGAAGTATGTAAACTCACCAAGTAAAGACATCTCGAACTCACTTTGCATCTTTGTAGCAAAGTTCTTACTTAGTCTATCATCAATGCTACCAAAGATTATCTCATCCACATATACCTCAACGATTGTTAAATTATCCTTGTCTATTTGTACGTAAAGATTGCTATCAGTAGTACCTTTCTTGAAACCTTGTTGACGTAGATATCTGTCAAGACAAGCATACCATTCTCTGGGAGCCTACTTGAGACCATACAAAACCTTCTTTAACCTGCAAATATAGTCTTCTTTTTCTGATGGTAGAAAACCTTCAGGTTGTTCAATGTAAACTTCTTCTTCTAATTCTCCATTAAGAAATGTTGACTTAACATGCATTTGGTAGACTTTTATTTTTCTTGAGCATGCATAGGCGACAAACATCTGGATGGCTTCCATTCTGGCAACTGGTTCAAATGTTTCGTCAAAATCAATTCCTTCCACCTATGCATAGCCTTTGCAAACCAATCTTTCTTTGTTTCTGGTAACATGTCCATCTTCATTCCATTTGTTCCTGAACACCCATTTAGTCCCAATGACATTTTCATCTTTTGGTCGTGGAACTAATTCCCAGGTGTTATTATTCTCGATTTGATCCAATTCTTCATTCATAGCTGCTACCCAATGTTCATTCTGGTTGGCTTCCTAAAAACTACTAGGCTTAAACGTTGCTAGAAAAGCAACTTGAGCTTGTTGTGATGAACGAAGTTGTCGACCTTTTCTTGTTCCAATTCCTTCATTTATGTCACCAATGGTTTGATTTGACGGATGGTTCTTTTGAATCCATTCTTTTGTTCTCTTTGGAGAAGCTTCTTGTTGTTGTTCATGTATATCTTGTTGATCATTATTTACTTCTTCCTGGTTGACAGTTGCTTCTTGTTCTAGAATTTTCTCTGTACCTTTTTCAGCCTCTGTCTCAAGCTTCAAAGGTTCTAGATCCTCATCATTATTTGTTAGAACACTGTCTTCATCAAATGTAACATTTATGCTCTCCACTATCTGTTTTTGTCTTAGATTATAACATTTATAGGCCTTTCTTTTGCGTGAGTAACCAACAAAGATACCTTTATCAACACGCAATTCAAACTTACCCAAGATTTGATCTTCTCTTTTGATATAACATTTGCTTCCGAAGATTCTGAAATATTTTAGATTAGTCGGTTTTCCTTTCCATAATTCATACGGGATATTATTACAATTATTTCTAAGAAGACTTATGTTGATAATGAAGACTGTCGTATCAATTGCTTGAACCCAGAATTTTTCATCCAATTTTGAGTCCTTCAGCATTGTTCTACCCATTTCCTATACAGTTTTGTTCTTTCTTTCAGCAACTCCATTTTGTTGAGGTGTTCGTGCTATTGAAAATTGTCTTTTTATTCCATTTTCATCACAGTATTGCTGAAATAATTTGGAAGTGAATTCCCCACCATTATCTGATCTTAGACACTTTATTTTTAAATCAGTTTCATTTTCGACCAACTCCTTGTAGATCTTAAAGCACTCAAATGCTTCGGATTTTTTCTTTAGGAAATGGACGGCTGTCATTAACATGAAATATAATTCTCCATCTAAGCCTTTTGTTCCCATTTGACCACATAGATCAGTATGTATCAATTCCAATGGATGTGATGCAAAGTGTTCTTTTGTTTTAAACCTGCATTTTGTCTACTTGTTGTGCCGACAGGCCTCACATAGTGTGTTGGAAGGTTTTGAGATTTTCGGGATTCCTCGTCCTGCTTCCTTTTTGCTTATCCTGACAAGATTGTCAAAGTTTATATGACCCATTCATTTGCACCATAACCAGCTTTCATCTTCTTTAGTTAGTAGACATGCTTTAGTTGCTTCATCCAGAACATATATGTTGTTTGGAGCTCGACTTGTTGTAGCCACAATTTTACCATACCTACCTTTCCTAATTTCACATTTTGTGGAGTTGAATAGCATTGTGTGTCCTTGATCACACATTTGTCCAACACTGAGCAGATTGTGATTCATGTTTTCAACCAATAGAACATTCTTGGCTAGAGATCTTTGCTTCCGTGACTGACGGTACCTAATCCTATAACATTTGAAGATCCATCATTTCCAAAGGACACAGTTCCATCCTTCTTCTCTTTCAGAGATACAAATTTCTTTCTATCTCTAGTCATATGCGTTGAGCAACCGCTATCAACATACCATATAATTTTTTTGTTTTGAGCCTTGAGAGTGAGAGCACAACTATCAATATTCTTCTTATTCCATGTTTTTTCATTCTTTGGCTTCGAAGATTCTTCTAGAGGATTTTCAAGTCTGCAGTCTCTGGCTATGTGTCCAAAGTTTCGACATTTGTAACATTCAATATTACTTCTTAAATGTTCAAATCTATTGATGTTTCGTTGAGCCCTAGGATGTTCATATTTGACAGATCTCCTGGAATTGTATTGGTTCCTGGGCTACGTGCGACATTCTACAACTTTATGACCAAATTTTCCACATCAATAACAATAACCATGAAAAATATGTTGGTACCTAGATGGAAATATTTGTTGAGGAATTATCTTCCATGGCTGTTATTGTGAATCTTGTTCAATGAAGTCTACATGCCTCTTAGATCTCATAGGTTCATTGTACTTTATTGTAGAATGTCCTACTTCTTATTCTTTGTAAGCGAGGCCAGTTCTATCATTCTAAGATCGTTGATTGTTGATGAGTTCTTCCAACGCCCTTGAGCTGTTGGCATAGTTTTGGACAGTTTTTCCCTTCTTCACTTCCTTACGCAACGAGACTACTTCGGCTTCTAATGCTTCCCTTTCTCAATTTCTTTCTTCCAACTTCTTTTGAAGTGACTCTTCAATACATTTGTGTTCTTCAACTTCAATTTTGAGACCTTGAACTTGTTCTTCAAGAGTATTGGAATGGATCTTCTCAACCTTGAGCTATTTTATAAGCTTGATTGCCTCCTTGGAAAATTCTTCTATGGTCAACCCTTCTTCTTTGTTGTTTGATACCTCTTGTTTATTGTGCTTGGCCATAAACAATACTCTCTCGTTGGCTTCTTCTTCACTGTCACTATCTTCATCAAATGATGAGTTATCCTCTTTAGAGAGAAAGTTCCTTTTGAATCCTTTCTTCTTGCCTTTCTTGTTGAATTTCTTAAATCCTTTCTTTCCTTTTGAGTTTCCATCACTTCTATTTGGACATTTTGCTGCGAAATGCCCAACCTCACCATAACCGAAACATATCAATGGAAGTTTACCTTTGAATTTTCCCTTACCAATTTTTAGTTTTCTTGTAAAGTAAGAATATTCTCCATCTGGAAAACCTTCTTCATCATCTTCCTTTTCTTCACACTTGCAAGTGCAGGTGCAGGTCTTTGCCTTTGAAAGTTGTTTGTCCTTATTGGTTTTCTTAGATGCAACGAACACAGTCTGTAGATGCAAAGTACCCTCTTCTTCAATAAGTCTCATTTCATATGTTATGAGAACTCCATGTACTTCCTCTTTGTTGAGTTTGCCCAGATTAGCACTGTATTCTAAGACCGATACCTTTGGGTTGAATCTTCCTGGTAACGTTTTAAGAATATTTCGTCTAATAGTCTTCTCATCAACAAGCTCTCCCAATCCTTCCAAAGTGTTGGTTATTTCGTCAACGTGTTGGAAGTATGCATCAATGTTGTCATCTTCTTTCATTCTGAGTTGCTCAAATTTTTCTCTGTAGATTTGAAGATTTTCTTCTTTGACATTTGAGTCACCTGCATATATATTCTCAAGTTTGTCCCATATATTTTTGTGGTTTTACAACCCAACACCTTATGATAAGCAGATTCAATAAGTCCACTGATAATAATATTCTTTCCTTTTGCATCATTTACCAAATTCTTCTTACCTTGTTCATCCGCGGTTAGTGTAAAGCCATTTTGAACAGTGTCCCATACTTCATAACCTTGTACCAAGAGATAGACCTCCATTCTTCCTTTCCAGAGTGCATATTATTTTCATTGAATATAGGTACACCATTCTTGGTATGCTCCATGATCTCCTTCTAGTTGTTAAACTGTTATTGAAGGAACCAAGCTCTGATACCAATTGTTGGAAATACTTGGGGGGGGGGGGGGGGGGGGGGGGGGGGGGGTTGGTGAATCAGTATTCCTTAGCAATTAGTACTTTTAAATCTTTTCAGAGCATTAGTTAATCTTCAATTATCATTAATGTTTATGCAGTAACAATATTGAATAAAAGAACACAGGAGGCACAAAAATTCTAAGTGGAAAACCCCCTCCGAGTCAAAAACCACCAAACGCTTGTCTAATAATTCTTTAATATTCAACATGAATTGAAAAGAAATCTCCAACTTCCTAGAATCTAGAAAATCATTCTTCTCCAGCTCCCACTAGATGGACGCTCCAATGCCCGAGATTCTTCAGTAGTCAACTGAACGGATGCCCCAACACCCAATGAGCTATAACTCACCCTACCACCCTGAAGTTTTTACAGGCTTGAACTTGTTGGTGACTTCATGCACCAGCCTAGAACCACCCTACCACCCTATAGAAGAATAAAAGAAGAATGGACTCTCGTGCCAAGGAAAATGGTCCACTTTACAAAGATATAGAATGATGTAGAAGAAGAAGACACACTAGACCATAACCCCAACTATGACACAACCACCTAATGATGATCCTAGACCTCTCGACACTACCTCTTCAACTCTTGGCAGATAGACACTTGTACAACTTTTACAATGATGCTTTTACAATGACTTTGTACAATGATACTTTTATAATGATCGTATGCAGTGCTTCCCACTTGAAGACTTCATGAGGTGAACTTCTTACTGCTATTCTGAACCTTGATTTCTGCTCTTGTCATGCTACCCTTTCTCACTCTTCAGAACATTAGATTGTGCATTGAGTCTTCTCTTTGATGAATATATAATACCTACAAAAAGTCTTCAAAGAAATACCCATGACATGATAATAGCAAAACTTACCTCATCCTGCAGAACATATGTTAGTGCTAAACAAAAACAACAAATTAGAATACAAATAAACTAATTCAATTAAGAGATGAACACGCATATACATAAGATACTTACATGTATCTTACCTCTACTACATCATTTTGTTGCACCTTGCTCTTTGCTGCCCTAGAAAGTCTGGTCCTTTGCACCCCTTGACAACACTCGACCTAGTTTTTCTTTCCTTCTAGGAGCACGATATTTAATCTGATGTATCTCTACAATTTTAGATCCCCAACATGTGATCTTTGGTCCTATAGAATCCCTCTGAGTCCAATGCCACAGGTCTGACCCGATTTGGACTCTTCAAGGAAAAGTTATGCCCAATCTCTCACAATGACCTAATCATGGACTAGTTCAACAGAGCGAACTTTTACGACATGCCACGTGTCACTGTTTCCTCCTAGAGCTCTGAAATTGATACACATAAAACAAAATTCCGTGCACTATCTTCCACTTTTTACAGAATTCCAATCCTCTTCTCAGAGAGAGAGTTATGACGATTTTCCCAAGGTCACTTCTTTGAGATGAAATTCAGAAGCCTGCAAAACCCTAACTTCCACAGATCATATCTCCAAAAATATAGTGAACCAAGATCTGAAATTCAGTCACGACGTTCATCAAAATTTCAAACCAAATGGGTTTTAATTTTAGAATCTAAGACTTCGCAGAAATGAAGTTATAGTGAAAATGCCATGCTCACTACATTTGGAGGATATGTGAGGTTTCTTTTTATAGAGTTGAGAGGGACTTCTATAGAGAATGTTGGAGGGATTTTAGGAGCTTAAAAATTTATTAATTATTGACTATTCAATGACCAAAACCAATTATGAGTGCCATGCCACAACCCCATAGGGTTTTAGCCCACTAACTGGGGTTACTACCTTCAAACATGAATATCTCTCAAACCGTGAAGAATTAATTGGCGTGCCATATATCAACGGAAACATCTCGACGAGTAGAATCTATCTAGAAGATCCTTGACTCAAAATGGAGTAAGTTTTCAAGTCAAAATTCCCTTGCAAGATCAGGTTAGCCCCTGGTGCTGCTTGGGATAACATCAATGACAACCTCAGATCATATTTAGATCAACAGTTTCTTACTTCACCTCTCTACATAGAAAGCCTTTCTCTTCTTTCACCTTTATTTATTTATTTTCTATAGGATTGTGCATCAACACTTATTTATTTCATGGGCGAAAAAGAGGGATCCTAACTTATTAAGAGCAGAGAGGTTGTCCCTTCAAAGAAGCATATATAATACCTTTGATATTAGTTTGCTTGTTTAGATTTTCCCCTTGTCCTTCTCTACTTAATTGGATCATCTTGAAAACGTTGAAACATAAATACCCAAGTGTAGGCATGAGGTTACGAGACTAGACATGGATATCATGGTTGGATACAAGGCTCTCCTAACACATGGATCTTATTTTCTTTCTGAACATCATCGGCCAAAAGATGTAACCAAGACAAGGAAGAAGGACAAACAGTTAGCCAAATATTGCAGTGTCACAAAGTCCTTTTCTATTCTACCACATTCCCTTTTCAACCAATAGAGCATCTTCATCTAAGGTCTCATTAAACAAAATGAAAGACAACACACAACAAAGAAACAAAACTAGAAGACAAGACAGAAAGTGATTAAAGTAAAACATGATGCAAAACAAAAACTAGAAAACACAAGACAAACTATAGGAAACAAATGCAAGATGAATGTGTAGGTAAACTAAAATGTAACTAGGCCTACTCCTAACCTAAGAAGCTAGAAGTTCGAGATCACGTATAATGAAATTTCCAATGAAGCCATTGAAATTGCTTCCAACCTACATTATAAATATATAAGCAATTAAAATTGATATAAAGCAATGTGCAACAAAATAGATAAGAACTTGAATAACATGCATAAAAATTTGAACATCTTGCATGTCAGCAGAAAGATAGGCAATAGCCACTAATTCTGACCAGTTCACATTCTTACCCTTTTGATGAAAACCATCATTCAACAAACCTGAGAAGCTTCTCGTGAATGTGTCTCCATCTACACCAAACTCCTTAGCAAGCACATGGAAAGATCGAAACTTTCTATTGACGATGGATCTTTCCAGGTAAGAATGTTCTAGCCATTTAGTGATTGGATCGTAAAATTCATGATGATCCTCTTGAAAACCTCAAAATCTTTGAAAATATGAATTTTCACTTAGAGGCACGAGATTACGATGAGAATCTTGTGAGGAGAAATAGGTCTGATCATATTCATCAAGAGTGTCAAGACAATGAGGATTTGACATAACCATATGCGAGTGATCTATTGTTGAAAGTTAGTTTTTTTGTGCTAATTTCAACCTCATAATTAAAACCAATTGCTCCTCATTTTCTTTATGTGCATAGGTTTCCTTATGGTATTTGTGAATATAACAGGTAAATATGTCAAGTTTTATGTCAAATTCATGAGCAAAATAGCATGTAAATAAAGTTTTGAACAGCAACAAAGAAATATACAACAAACCATCAAAATGAACACTTAACAAAGTGTTTTGATAAAGGAGTTCACCCCTCCTGGGTTACATCTCCTTGGTCGAGCTTCCATGGCTTGGGCCTCTGTATTAGCTCAAAATGCAAAAAGGTGTTGTTTACAATGCTCTACTGCTCCCAAAACCTGCTTCAATATGCTCAGAACATCAAAATCATCTAGGATAACTCCAATTAATCCCGCCAAATTTGGAGAAATTCCTGAATTTATCAGACCGCCAAAAATACCACCCACTAATCCTGCAATTAATTAAATGATAAGTGTGGATTAATTAACATAATTTGTACTTAGCGCATAAATCACACGGTTATGTTTTATTGCTGGCCTCCGGTTTTGTGGTAGTGGTCACATGCAGAGGGGGCTAACCCTCTCCTCCCCTAACTGCCACAGTTAAACATAACAAATACGTATTGAAACCGTTGTATGTTAAGAACTGTCAGCATGGAATAACGGTAAGACTTTGGGCTTGTGCATGCGAGATCACAGGTACCACTCTGCTAACCTGCCAATAAATTTTTTCCATTGCGCACCGATGCCTATAAGCCATTGGGGAGGGACATATGGTGGCCTCCGGGCTTGCCACATGTCTCCTTCTCATTGGTCCTCCCCTGTCCAATGAAATCAAGCCAAATCATAAAACTGTAGACCAGCAGAAACGTGCCACTTGGCATGACCTCTCTGGTCATTGACCAAACCTTTCACCTGCACAATCACCTACCACATCAGCAGTACGGACTGTTGACCGTGCAGTGACTGTACTTTTTTTTTTGAAAATTCCTCTATTTGGAAAAGCAGACAGAACATGATATCTTTCTCATACGAGCTCCGTTTTGAGTGAAATGAGTTGCATTGGGATCGTATCACTAAGATGGACGCGGTCATTCAAGTTTTGAGAAATTTTGAGCGCTTTTATTTTTGAGCTAAATACTGATCACTTGATCATTCCTCCCCACTAAAAGCCTTTTGGACCCCAAAAGATACTATCAATTGTTCAGCAGGTGAGGGTACATCTCCCTCACCTTTTCAATCTGCATCCATTTGGCCTTAGAAGGATTTTGTCCGTTGAGTCCCACTCGAAGGTATTTGACATTTCCTCTCTTTAAAGTTTTGGTTCTTCTGTCAAGTATGAGATCTTACTGAAGTTCATCAAGGTATTCTGGCAATAAATCATCTATTGGTGGCAGCTAAACATGCTCTCCTTTATCATCAATCAAAGGAGGCTCAAACAATCTCAAATTCACAACATTAACAACAGAGTATATTTGCATATAAGGAGGCAAATCTAGCTTAAATGCATTGTTACCAATCTTTTCCAGAATTTTAAAAGGACCACAATGGATTGGATTCATCTTTTTACCTTCCCCTTAAAGTCTCTCTTTGCTAATATATAACCAAACTTCATGTCCAACTTCAAATTTATGATCAACACGGTGTTTGTCATGCCTTTCCTTGTAGTTGCCTTGACTCTTTTTAAGTTGTTCTTGCACTGTGTGATGTATCAATTCAATTTGCTCAATGAACTTCCTTGCCTTATCTATGTCACTATGACCATCAATAGTGACACCTTTATGAAAGATGAAGTCCAATGGAAATCTTGGCAAGTACCCAAAACATGCCTCAAATGGTGATGTGTTTGTGGAAGAATGCTTTGCCCTGTTGTATGCATGTGGTATGTAATGCAATTGTTCATCCCACAACTTGGGATGTTTGCTGCAATATCCTCTAATAAGATGAATGATTCTCTTGTTGAGCACCTCAGTTTTTCCACCTGTTTGTGAATGAAAGGTTGTACTCTTCTTCAGCTTAGTGTCCATCATGTCCCACAAATTTGACCAAAAATTCCAAACAAATCAAGAATATCGATCACTTACAATGGAAGTAGGAAGACCAAAATGAACTCGAATATTTTGAACGAAAATATGATTTGTTTGTTCAATTGTGATTTGATTTTTTACATGGTGTTAAAATACACATCTTGTTGAACTTGTCTACAACTACATACAAGTAATCATGACCTTTCCTTGACAATGGAAGACCTCCTACAAAATCCATTAAGATACTCTCCCATGGACGTGAAGGTACCAAAAGTGGAGTGTACAATCCTATTTTCCTATTTCTAGGCTTACTTATTCCACACAAAGAACATCCTCTAATTAAACGAGATACATTATCAAACATGCATGGCCAATAACAATAACTTTGGAGATTCACTATTGTCTTGCTTACACCAAAATATCCAGCAATCAATGAAGTGTGCACCTTTCTTATGATATTGTTTCTTTCTCCCTATTGAATACATAACTTTTCCAAGTGATACAACAAACTGTTATGTACATGGTAATCTAACTCTTCAATTTGGTTTCCTTGCCTCAAGCTTGCATACACATCTTGAAATTCATTATCATATGCATATTGCTCAATGTAACTTTCATGTAAAATAGAATTGTGCTTGAGTATAATAGATGAATTTACAATAGGCATAGAAAGCATATCAACTACCTCATTATATATTCCACTTTTGTATTTGATAACCAAATGAAACTATTGTACAAAATCCACCCATCTAAAGTGTCGTGATTGCTGCAACTTTGACTGTGACTATAAGTACTGCAATGGTTGATGGTCGGTATGGATAATGTTCGCCTTCCCCATCAAGTAGTGTTTCCATTTTTTAACACTTTGTACCAATGTGTAAAGTTCTTTGTCATAAGTGGGATAGTTAGTCACAACACCATTAAAAATTTCAAAATGAAATGAAATGGGCTTACCATGTTGCATGAGAACTACACCCATGGCGTAATCACTAGCATCTGTTTGAATCTCAGATGGTTGTCTAAGATCTGGAAGAGCTAGTACCAGTGTTGAACTGATATTTTATTTTAAAGCATCAAATTCTTTTTGTTGTACATCTCCCCAATGGAAGACTTTCTTGACACTAGCCAATGCATGTAGTGGAGCTGCAATGGAAGAAAAATTAGCAATAAATTTCCTCCAATATTGTGCTGCCCCTAGAAAACTTCTTACTTCTGTAACTATATTGGGCTTGGGCCAATTAACAATGACCTCAACCTTAGAGGGGTATATCTTCAGCTCACCTCCTCCAACAATGTGTCCCAAATACACTAAATGAGTCTTTCCAAATTCACACTCTGACATCTTTAAAAATAAATGTTATTTTCTCAAGAAATCAAGTACTTTGTTCACATGCATGACATGCTCATCTCTAGATTTTCTGAATATGAGAATATCATCTAAGTAAACAATGACAAAATCATCTAGAAATGGTCTCACTATATCATTCATAACTCTCATGAAAGTAGCTGGATCATTTTTAAGACTCAAAGGCATAACAAGCCACAAAAAAAATCCTTGTTTAGTTTTAAATGTGGTTTTCCAAATGTCCTCTTCAGCTATTCTAACTTGATGATAACCACTTCGTAAGTCTAACTTATTGAAATACTTTGCATACCTAAATTGATCAAGAAAATAATCAATTATTGGGAGTGGATAACGATTATTTACCATTATCTTATTCAGTGCACGGAAATCCACACACATGAACCAAGTCTCATCCTTCTTTGGCAACAAAATAATTGGCGAACCACATGGTGAAATAGATGGGAGTATGATACCTTTATTTAGAAACTATTGAATTTTCTTCTTGATTTCCATGCTCTCCATGATCGACATGCGATACATGCCAATGTTTGGAAGTGTAACATCTTGTTGTAGTTGTATCTCATGCTAAATTCTCCTCTTGGGAGGTAACCCCTTTGGTTCCTGAAACATCTGACCATGCTTGCTTACCACATCAAACAAATCAGATTTTAACTTATCATCCCAACCTTCAAAAGATTCATAATCTATATCATTCTTTTTCTTGATCATGAGAAGCATAAAATTTTACTTGTATTTACTAGTCTCTTCATCTGCCCTGCATTAACCAAATAAATGTTTAACTTTTTCGATTGGCTCTCACAATATACTCCACTCTATCCTTGAGCAATTGATATTTGTTCTCATGGCGATAAAATAACGCTTTCCTATCATACAAATATGGGCTTCCCAAAATGATTCCGGAGATGTCAAGTGGAACTTCATCTAACTCAACTTCATCAATGAATTTTTTAGTAATGGCAAACCTGAATAAGCATTTCCTTGTAACCTATAAATTTGCATTATTGACTATCCAACCCAAAGGTTATGGCTTGTGATGAGGTACAGTTTTAAGGTTATTCTTTTTGACCAAATCTTCTGAAATTAAGTTCGATTGTGACCCACTATCAAATAATGCATCAATCTTTGTATGATTTGAGATTACCCTTACATGGAACAACTCTATCCTCGATTCGTCATTTGGGGTGTTGTTGTGACTATGTGAGGAACTAGTCCTTGCTATAGCTTCTTTTCCCTTTGTAACCATGGCTGAAATATTGGTCTCATCACCAGAATCAGATCCAAGATCAAGTTGTGTGGTAGCGATCATCTTTTGTTTCCCCTTATTGTTTGGATTCTTAGGCCCTAGTTCGAGATGTAGTTTCCAACAATGGGTTTCATCATGCCCCGCTTTGGAACAATGTTTGCATATATTTTTCTCCCCTTCTTTATTTACACTTTCATTCTTCTATCCTTTCCATTTTACACACTTCTCTTTCTCCTTACCCTTGAATGGCTTCATTTTTCTACAATCTTCCTGAATGTTCTTTCCTCTCGCTTCAAGGTGTGTGACTTTCACACATACCTCATCTAAATGTTTGGATTGAACATAAGCATAGTGTGTTTTAAATATGAATGTAAACCCCTAATATATTTCAAGAGAGTATCTTTGGAATTAAAGTTTACTCCTAACAACAAAGCCTTTTTCCTAAATTCTTAGGTATAGTCTTGAACTGTTTAGCTCTTGAGTTGCCTAAAGTTTTGCCAACACATAATGGTTCTTTGCATGTAGGCTGTTGGGTCCCTATAATACTAGTGATTACCACATTACTATTGCAGTTATACCCCTTATTAATATTGTTGTGCCATTATTGCCCCCATATTTTTATTACTGTGCCCCATATAATCCCTCTATTGTTATTTTTGTGGCTTTATATTATTATTGTTAGGTCGGCTAGATTATATTGTGACTCCTTAGACTCCTATATATACAAAGGAGGTTTTGTCATTTGAATCATCCAAGAATTGTTCATTTATGTAATTTAAAGGAGGTTGCCCCCTCGAAGAGGCTGAATTCTAAGGCGTTGATCTATCTTTTCTATCTTTTCTTGAGCTGGTTTCATAACATTTGGTATGAGAGTTTTGGATTCTAGGGTTTCGCTGCTCCAAACAGGTCATCGCGGCATTTTCGCTATAACTTTTTTCTGTGAGGTTTCAGAAGTCGCAAAAAAAACCCATTTGAGAAGAAATCGCTCTGAATCTTGGGTCCGAATTTCAAAGTTTTTCGCGTTATATTTGCGGAGATATGATCTGAGGAAGTTGGTCGTATTGCAGACTCCTGAATTACATTCCAAACAGGTGACCTGGGGAACATCGTCATAACTTTCTCTCTGGGGATCGGATTGAAATTTCGTAAGAAGGTACAGAAAGAGGACGGACTATAGTTTCATGCATGAATTTTTCAGATCCAAAGGTAGAAACAGTGACTCGTGACACGTCGTACAAGTTCGCTCTACTGAACTAGTGTATAATCAAGTCACTGTGGGAGATTTCGCATAACTCTTCCTTGGAGAATCCAATTTGGGTCAGACTTGTGGAACTGGAAAGAGGACACAAAGGGCTAATACAGGTCACAAATTCAGAACTAGATGATTGGAAAGTACAGAGATACATCAGAGGCAATATCGAGCTCCTACAAAGTGAAAAAAGGTGTGTAGATTTTCTTAAATTTTTTGCTTAAGCTTGGTTTGAAAATTTATTTTGAAGCAATTAAAAGGGCATAGTAGAGCATTATTATCGGTAACTGATGCCCTGAGGAAAGAAAATGCAAACACCTAGTAAGGAACCTGAAAGCTCTACCATGACTCATGAAGAAGAGGAAGAAATGCAACATGATATATCAAAATTACAAGACCAAGTGCAACAACTGTCCCTTACACAAAAAGGAACAGAATCTAAGATGGATGGTTTAAATAAAGGTGTAGAAGCTAAGATGGACTGTTTAAAGAAAGGCGTAGAAGCTAAGATGATTGACATGGAAGCTAAGATGGATGATTTAAAGATAGATTTGAAGCCAGACATGGACGAATTGAAGATAAATATGAATAAGTTGCTACAAGAAATGGGCACTAAGGGTGAAAGGGTACTAAAGGAAACTCATGATGAGAATGAAAGAAATGTTAATCATGATTCCATAGATGCTAATGTTGGATCGAAGGCTCACCATATTCCAAAAATCGATATGAGGAAGTTTGATGGCAAGGATCCTGCCACATGGATATTACAAATGGAGCAATTCTTCGATCTCAATAATGTACAAAACACACAAAAGGTACGTATGGAAACTTTATATTTGGAACCAAAATCAGTTTGTATGGTATCAATGGCTTTGCTCTCGTAAACAATTTATCACTTGTGCAATTTTTACAGAAGAATTGATAGCAAATTATGAGGATACAAAAAGCAACACTTTTTTTAGCCAATTGATAAGTCTCAAACAAAAGGGTTCAATAATGGAGCACATTGAGGAGTTCCAAAAATTGAACATAAGGGTAAAAGATATTCCAGAGGAGCATAGGATTGATGTGTTCATAGGGTCTTTAAAGGATAATATCCAACATGATGTTCGCCTTTTGGAACCTGATTCATTAGAGAAGGCATTTAGGTTAGCAAGAAAATGGAAAGCAAAATTATGGCAACCAGGAAGCCTACCACTCACAACTATAAAGATGGAAATGTTGTTTCCCCTATCCTTCCACAACCTATAGGTTGACACCACAAAAATTGGAAGAAAAAAGAGCAAAAGGGCTTTGTTACAGTTGTGATAGCAAATACACTAAAGGTCATAAGTGTGCTGAGAAGAAATTATTCTACATAGATTGTGAAGAGGAAGAAGAAAAGGAGCAAGAAAGGTCAAAGAAGAGGATATACTCCAGGAACAAAACCTAGATGAAAAACAAATGAATCTGACCATATCTTGTAATGCATTGGCGGGCGGGAATTACCACTCCTCAAACCATCAAGATAGAAGGACAAATCAAGAAGAAAAAGGTAATAGTGTTGATTGATTCAGGAAGTACCCACAATTTTATTCATTGTAAGGTAGCAAAAGAATTGATTGCTTCCTATATCCAACACCAAAGTGCCAAGTGATGATTGCAAATGGAGGAACAATAAATTGCTCTGGAAAGGCGCCATAATATCAAGCTATCCATGGGAGAATATGTATTGACTAGCCCAATGCTTTCCATTCCAATGGGAGGTGTTGATGTTGTACTAGGAGTCCAATGGCTACAATCCCTGGGTACAATAGCTTTTAATTTTCAAGAACTTTTCATGAGATTTTCTACGTAAGGAAAGGAAGTTGAATTAAAGGGTATTGCAGGGAAACCAGGAAAGGTAATAAGCTCTAATGGTATGACAAAGCTTCTAAAAAAGGAGCAAAGAGGTGTAATTGCACAATTATGCTCACTAGATATTTCCACATCAGAACCATCTATTTCTCTAGATCTCCAAAAAGTCCTGGACAATCATTCCAAGGTATTTGAGACTCCCAAAGGTCTCCCACCTATGCGTTATCATGATCATGCTATTCATCTGATTCCAGGAAGTGTTCCTCCGAACATCAGGCCCTACAGATATCCCTATGTCGAAAAGAGTGAAATTGAACGTATGGTTGCAGAAATGCTAGAGGCTGGTATAATTCAGCCAAGTCAAAGTTCTTTCTCTGCTCCAGTAGTATTGGTGCACAAGAAGGATGGATCATGGTGCATGTGTCCGAATTATAGGGAGCTCAACAAGCTCACTGTTAAAGATAAGTTTCCCATTCCTGTCATTGATGAATTACTGGATGAATTGCATGGATCAATTTACTTCACCAAGTTGGATCTTAGTTCAGGATATCATAAAATCAGAATGAAGACTGAAGACATTCTGAAAACAACATTTAGAACTCATGAGGGTCATTATGAATTTTTGGTCATGCCTTTTGGCCTTACTAATGCACCTTCAACATTTC
>APFE030001327.1:62141-90760 GCA_000404065.3 Pinus taeda | reverse complement strand
ATGTACAAGATCCTTATACTTTGTAAGAATTCCCAGCTAAAAAAATATTCTTATGGAATTCACATCTTCCCCTTAAGGAGGGCACTCGGGATTTTTAAAAACTTACCACAGGGTTAAGAAGGATTTTTTTTGGGATGGCCTTAAATCAGATATTCAAAAGTTTGTGGTGGAATGTTTGGATTTCCAACAAAATAAAGTCGAAACAATTAAGACACCGGGTCTATTACAACCTTTACCCATTCCAAACTAACGTTGGGAGGAGGTTTCAATGGATTTTATCACAGGTTTACCCAAGTCTGAGGGAAAGAGTGTCATCATGGTGGTAGTTGACAGACTTACCAAGTATGCACACTTTTGTGCATTATTACATCCATTTAAAGCTAGTACAGTTTCTACTGCATTTATGGAAACAATTCAAAAGCTACATGGAAACCCAAAGATTATTGTAAGTGACAGAGATCCCATTTTCACTGGAAATTTTTGGACAGAATTATTTTCTCGTCTTGGTACTCAGTTAGCTCATAGCTCATCTTATCATCCTCAATCTGATGGGCAAACTGAGATAGTAAACAAATGTTTGGAAGGATATCTTCGTTGCTTTGTATTTGATAAATAGACCCAATGGGTCAAATGGTTGCCTCTGGCTGAATGGTGGTATAACACTTCCTTCCATACAGCAACAAAAATGACCCCATTTATGGCACTTTATGGGTATCAACCACCATCCATCACATCATGTTTAAGAGAAAATTCTAAGGTTCAAGCAGTGGAACATCACATCAAACATCAATAACAAGTCCTCCAACTCTTAAAGAATAACCTCGTGTTGGCACAGAATAGAAAGAAACAACAAGCAGATCAACATCGCAATGAAAGAAGTTATGATGTAGGTGATTGGGTATTCCTACAGCTACAACCATATAAGCAAATGTACCTCAAACAAGCTAAGAAGGATAATAAATTATCACCAAAGTATTATGGTCCGTACAAGGTGTTGCAAAGATTGGTACTATGGCATACAAATTGGAGCTTCCTGCAGCTTCTCGATTGCACCCAGTTTTCCATGTTTCATGTTTAAAGAAGGTTATAGGCGACAAGCTCCAGTTCAAACAATATTGCCAGAACTTGACGAGGAAGGAAAAAATTATATTGGAACCAGAAGCAGTCACAGAAACAAGATCTCGACAGCTATGAAATCGATCAATTTCAGAGTATCTCAAGTGGAAGAACTTATCCGCTAAAGATTCCACATGGGAGGATGAGAATTTTATGCAGAAGTATCCAGAACTACTCAAGAGTTAAGGACAACACTTTTTTGAAGGCGAGGGGCATGTGGGTCCCTATAATACTAGTGATTACCCCATTACTATTGTAGTTATACCACTTATTAATATTGTTGTGCCCCTATTGCCCCCATATTGTTATTACTGTGCCCCATAGAATCCCTCTATTGTTATTTTTGTGGCTTTATATTATTATTGTTAGGTCGGCTAGATTATATTCTGACTCCTTAGACTCCTATATATAGAAAGGAGGTTTTGTCATTTGAATCATCCAAGAATTGTTCATTTATGTAATGTAAAGGAGGTTTCCCCCTCGAAGAGGCTGAATTCTAAGGCGCTCATCTATCTTTTCTATCTTTTCTTGAGCTGATTTCATAACATAGGCTAAAGGATAAAATTGTCTTTTAATTGAAGAAACAAATTCAACCAAAGAAATGGATATCTTACCATGAATTTGGATTTCCTCTTGAGTCTTTGCTTCCCACCAAACTAGTGTTGCTCCTTCTAGCCTTAATGAAACCAACATGATCTTTATGTCATATTCTTGAAGGTTCTGAATTCTACAATAAATCTCCAATTGTCGAATCCAATTGTCTAACCTCTGCATTTACCTCACCATTTTACATGGGTAGTTCAAACTTAATGTCCAATTTGAGTAAGGGATCTTTTTCTCTTGGGGTTTTTGAATGAGTATGAACAGTTTTTGCGGTGGAAGTGGAATATGATGTTGTTTGTGATGATGAGGATGATGAAGATGATGAGAAACATGATGAAGATGGTGGAGATGGAGGAGGCTTTCCTCCGTTACCCTTTGAATCCTTTTTTTCATCTTTTTTTATCTTTTGAGCTTCCCTCTCCATGTGGGGACTTAGAACTCTCTCTAGCCATTCTAGTATTCCTCTCTTCATAGAGGACTCTAACCATGTCAGTTAAATCATAGAAATATTTCTTCTAATTTATTCTATTCTTCCTCCTTTGAAATACCTTCAGTCTCTCTTTCTCTAGACATTATGGCTTTGGATTCAAGCTCAGCTTATGGTACTGCTTGTCCCTCCTCAATCTCAACTGAAGGTAAAACTTGAGGTGCTTCAAGTGCAGCTGAGATTGAAACTTTGGGTGGAGATCATGGCCTTGTGGCTCTCCTTCTTTTGGGTATTACCTCAGGATTTGCAACCAATAGTTTCCCTTCTCCTCTCTACAACTTTAACCTTGTAAGCATCACAAATTTGCAACCATTAAAACCCTACTTGCACAAAACTCAAGCAATCAAGCAAATAACCTTGCTCTGATACCAACTTAATCTATTGTTGAATGTTAGTTTTGTTGTGCTAATTTCAAATTCATAATTAAAAAAAAAAATTCTCCTCATTTGCTTTATGTGCATAGGTTTCCTTATGGTATTTGTGAATGTAACAAGTAAATATGTCAAGTTTTATGTCAAATTCATGAGAAAAATAGCATGTAAGTAAAGTATTGAACATCACCAAACAAAGATACAGCAAACCATTAAAAAGAACACTTAACACCTTTGTTTTGATAAAGGATTTCACCCCTCCTAGGCTACATCTCCTTGGTCCAACTTCCATGGCTTGGGCCTCTGTATTAGCTCAAAATGGAAAAAAAGTATTGTTTTTAATGCTCTATTGCTCTTGAAACCTACTTCAAAGTGCTCAAAACATCAAAATCATCTAGGAATGACTTTTTCTGAGCCCAAATTGATCAAAAATTGCAAAAGATATGGCCTCTTTAGTTTCCCCTAAGAAAACTCCACCAAAACTGGAGAACTCCTATTAATCCCGCCAAATTTGGAGAAAATCCTGAATTTATCGGACCGCCAAAAATACCGCCAAGTTAATCCTCCAATTAATTAAATGATAAGTGTGGATTAATTAACATAATCTTTAGTTAGTGCATAAATAGCATGGTTATGGTTTACCACTGCCCTCCAATTTCGTGGTAGTGGTCACATGCAGAGGGGGTTGGCCCTCTCCTCCCCCAACCACCACAATTAAACATAACAATTACATATTGCAACCATTGTAGGTTAAGAACAGTCGGTCATGGCACAGCGGTAAGACTCTGGACTTGTGCGGGCGAGGTCACGGTTCGACTCTGTCGACCTACCATTAAAATTTTTCCATTGCACAACAATGCCTATAAGCCATTGGGGAGGGACACATGGCAGCCTTCGGGCTTTCCACATGTCTCTTTCTCATTGATCCTCCCCTATCCAATGAAATCAAGCCAACTCATCAAACTATAGACCAACTTAAATGTGCCACTTGGCGTGACCTCACTGGTCGTTGACCAAACCTTTGACCTACACAGTCACCTACCACGTTAGCAGTATGGATTGCTCACTGTGCAGTGACTGTACTTTTTTTTCAAAATTCCTCTATTTGGCAAAGCAGACAGAACGTGATATCTTTCTCATACGAGCTCCGTTTTGAGTGAAACGAGTTGCGTTGGGATCGTATCACTGAGACAGACAAAGTCGCTCAGGTTTTGAGAGATTTTGAGCACTTTGATTTTTGAGCTAAACACTAATCCCCTGATCAGCAAGTGCGGAAGTGCCTCGACCGCTTGACAAGTACCCGGACAGTGAGACGTTAAACAATAAAAATCAAAGGATGTAAAACAATTATCATTGGATGTGTTGATGGGAAAATAGTAAATTGAATAACAATTGTTAGGGACGCAATCATGATCAAATGGATTGATTAAAGCTTCAGATTCATATTTTGTAATTAACAAAGATAAATCAATTTGAATAGTTTCACAAATTCTCTACATAATAGTATCATCTTACTCACGTGATGAGTGTAACAAACCATTTTATTGTAATTGGTTACACATTTCACTAGCATCGTAATTGTTGAAAGAAGTAAAAAGGAGCACTGGTATAACAAACACGTGAAACCAGTCAGGGTAAAACGACTGAAGAAGAATTTGATTCGTCAAATAATCTATGCATTCACTGATACTCAAGAGGATTTCAGGGATGATGAACAAAAATATTAGCATCATAATATTCACAAGGATTAGGAGTTGATTGTTTTCAAAAGAATGAGACATGTATGACTCCTTTGGCCGAAGATAATATTTAGAATAATCAACTTCATAGTTCCATGATTCTATGAGAGATACACATTCCAAACCCAAGTTTGATATAGGATATTTGGATGAAGAAGAATCATTTGGAAAACAAATTTGAATCCAATGAGAAATCAAATCTTGAAAGTTCGAAAGATTATATATGCAATGCCAAATATATTTCAAGAAAGAATTTGCATCGAGTGAAACCATGCAGAAAGAAGATTTTTGTGAAGAAAAGCAAACCCGACTCATTTCGGGGGTCTTGCCAAAGTTGTGATATCCTGACATAACCATCAACAGAAGTTGAAGTGCCTCGACTCCCTGGCCAGTCCCGAAAATTTTAAGGATTATAAAAACGCATTACAAATATTGAATCAGATCGTGCATGGTGTGAGGATAGTTGCTTTCAGTGATTTCGATGAAATCATTATTAACTGGGTGGTAGCCATCTATGTCACTAAATTGGTCATATTTTTCAACTTCGACAACCAAATTACTCAAGATGAAAGATTCTTATGATCACAAATCTAGAGATGTATGAATCGGGAAATTTCATGAGCAAGTTGATTTGAAGAGTTGTCTTCATGAAAAACAAGAGATGATATGGGATGGAAAGGATACTCAATTATCTAATTATTTTCTCTTTCATCATGAACAACCTCACTACCTTATGTCAATTGAAAAGTGAACTCATGCGATGAAGAACTTTAAGAGCATGGACTATCTTCATTGCATGTAGATGCATCGCAAATAGGAGAGCACAAGGGATAGTGGGATGAAGAGGAAAATTCAATAAGACCATTTTCTTTGATTGAAACATATTCCAGATCTAAATATTTTAAATTAAATTTTTCATGAGAAATCAAAAGATTAATTGGTGCACTTGGCCATTCATCATCGCATACATCAACATAATCAACATCATTATAATGATTGTTATGCAATTCTACTGATCTAAACAAATTGATTTCATTTAATTCATTAGCGAGATTAACAAATTCAATATCAGTCAAGAATGAGGAGACACCATATTCACACAGAGGATTTTGAAAAAGAGAAGAAATATTGAAAGAATCTTCACCTTCCTGCTTCTCTACCTCTGTAATGTGACTATCTTGAACCCAATCGTAATTTGGACCAACAACTTGATAATTAGGAGAGTGCAAAAAACTAGTTGATGGAGCAGGTTGATCAAGCATACCACGGTACAAATATTCACAGCATGTAGATGATAGAGGATGACAAAAATTAGAATCAAATTCAAGACAAGAGTTATGAGTGATAATACCATCTTGAGGAATAGAAAATTAAATTTTCACCATAGGCTTCATGAGCCATTCTGGGATTTCCTCTATTGGATTTGAATCATGAAAAGTGGAAGGAGGATGAGAAGATGGATTAGGAATTTTATGTGCAGATTTCCCAACTTTATGATCATTACAAGGAGGCACCCGCATCGGAACTGAAAAAGGAGGAGGACTTGGAACAAAATGAATAGCAGGTCCCTCCTCTAAGGAACAAGAGTTGGGGATGAAGAAACATCAGGTGGTATGGATTCACCATGAAAAGAGATATGAACCAAATACTCAAACTTTTGTTTCAAGAAATTCAGATCCATGTATTCTTCAGGAGATTCATAACAAATCTGAAGGAATTAATTAAATAAATCCTCAACTATTTCATCAGGCTCCATTCCAAGTTGGTTGATTCTTTTATAAACATTTCAGTAATCATACATATCAAATGCTAAATGAAGCTCCTTGATGGCTTAAGAGAATGAATGGAAGCAGGTGGTAAAGTGTGACACCATCGGCTAAATCGACCTTCAAGTGTGAGGTAGAAAACAATACAAGCCACATATTCACAATCAATTTCATAATATTCACAAAACTTAAGAAAAAGAGATGCATGCTTGGAAAAGGATGTATCACCCTCACCATCAAGCTTGAGTTGAGACAATTCATGGAGAGACTCATCGAGGATTGAAATTTCACCAGGGGATAGGTTAGAAAAACACTCCTGAGTATGATTTGAGGATGAGTCATATGATAAGAGATTCAAAACAGACTCAAAGGGCTTAGCTTGTAATATGGCCCTCCTTCTAGCACCATTTTGTTGACGGTACTAGAAATCCGTCAACCAAGGGAGTCTCCCCGATGTGAAGTCCCAATTAGACATCACATCGTTTTGAATAGGGGCCCCATTTGGGATATCTGTCTGGATGCCATATATTCTTATAGGCTTTCCTTGGATGCAAATTTTATCACAAGAGAGTTATGCACAGGTAATCTCAGATCAGCAAGTGAGTATGCCTAGTGAGTGTTTGATTTTATGTATGTCAAGATTCTTCTACTACAGAGGGAAAGGAAAGTGAGACTCTAGGAGAGAGGTAATAGTACCACCCTAGTAGACACACACACACACATAAAATATTTGTCTAACATCCAACGGAATAGCCCACAAAGATGCTACGGTCATTGCAACCATTATAACCAATAAATATTTGTCTAACATCCAGTGCAAAAGTCCACAAGGATGTGACAATTATAACAACCATTATAACACATTCTCAATTAGATAAGCACTAAAATAACCAAAATTGTTCAACTACTTTAGTATAGGTGAAAGCAAACATGAACCATAAATATTCACATAACAGTCTTACAAATATTCACAATCCATGCATGAAAACGTGTCGCTCATCAAGCTTCAATTATTAAGTAAAATTCACAAGACAAATGTATACAAAGAACACCACTAACCCCAATAGTGGAGCGTTGGAGCCACTCCTTGCTCCCCAAAATAACTAGTTTGTCTCTTTAACACCTTGTTGGAGGAGCTAAGGTGAAAATTCCTTGTGCTCATATAATGAGGGTGTATATATAACACATGGGGAAGTGATTCTTCATATTCCTTGTGACTCTTTGACTACACTCGTGACTGTTTGACTTCCCATGAATTTTTTACTTGACATGAATCTTCATATTTTGTACATTTCCTTTGGGCTTCCACTTTACAATACGTTTCTCCAATATTGAATTACATATTCCACAAAATAATGTATCACATGATGACTCATGACAGGACATGACGTGACATTGATGACATGGACTACATGACGACATGGCAATGTAAAGCCAATGTTTGTTGTTGCTTTATTTATGTGTTCTCGAAAAGATGGTGAATGTTCTTCTTGTTCCTCCTCCTTATCACTTGAAGATAAGGAGACTTCCATTCGGTCTTGATATTTTATTTTTTGTTATGGTCGGGTGTTCCTTCGTCTTCTTGCTTGATCATCATCTTATATGTTCAAATCCTTAGGTGTCTTCTAGCATGTTCTCATGCTCCATCTCCCTCTTTATCATCTTGCCATAGCATGATAGAGTTCATGCATCTACAATCCACTCTTGACAAGATGACATCAATTCGATAAATCCCTAGTCTAAGATGGTGCATATTAATCTACTGACTGAGTCAGAACCGGGTGACAGGCTGAGAAAGAGGCTCAATGATTGTGCAAATGTGCAGCTCAGCTAGTCAGGGTTGAATCTTGAGCCTTGAGACTCCGCAATGCATAGTTCAGGCAGAACTAAGGAATAAAACTACGCAATCTGGGAGCTCAGTGTGACAGGCTAAGGGAATGGGCACTGGATTAGCCTATTGCATAGCTTTGGGGGCCATAGGGACCCAAGTGATTGTGTAATTGTGTAGTTCAAGAGCTCAGGTATGAGGCTTGATCCTTGAGATTGTGTAATGTGCCCTACGGGCTAGGAAGGAGAGACAAATTATGTAGTTTTGGGAGTAAGTGAGACAGGTTGAGGGATTTTACACTGCTTCAGCTCAGAGATTGCACAATGCATAGCTAGGGCCAAGTTGGAGGGTTGAATTGCGTAATTTTGGAGGCCAAGGCTCCGACTTGATCAATAAACCTGCTAAGTGTGGGATCAGTGAAACTGATGTGAACAGTGACAAGACTTAACTATGATCACACACTTAGACACTTGAAGACACATCATATATAATCCAGAACACCTGAACTCGTAATTCCATTAGTGCGACAACTTACGACAAGTTTGACACTAAAAATACACTTTGCGACGATAATGACGACACTTGTGCAACAATGCTTAAAACTTTGGAAATGAGTGCAACGGATGTATACATTATATGATCAAATCATTTGCACAAAGATAACCTATTGAACAACCAAAACAAGCTTGTGTACATCGTGTGACACTCAACAAGTGAAAAGACGATGATTTCTATAGTGCGAACGACACTTGCAATATGTGAACTATAGTGAAAGTAACACATGCTAGAGCAAAGATAACATGAAAATGACATTAATTAGAGTGAAAGAAAGTGAAGGCAACAACTGAAAACATGCAAGGACACTTGAAAATACAAAGGTGCGTGGAAGCGAAAATTTCCAAAACTCATTGAAATAAAAGTACAAACGTAGCTAGAAGTGCGAAATGGTTAATGTCAGTGCGCATTGACACTTGACCTAGATTGGACAACGCATAGGCACAGTCTTGATGGACTGTGTTGTAACACCCTCCTCCTACATCTACCCAAGTAACCGTCCAACTGGGGTAAATATGTGATGAGAGCCTACTATTATATGATTCAACCTTTTAGGTGACCTTAACGAAGTGAAATCGATGGAAACACATCAAATATACCTTCCACATCAGCAGCAACACTCCCAAGAGCCATCCCACCCACTCAAGTATCATGCCCCCCGGTCCCACTGAGTTTCTAAGCTATTAAACCTCTAGACACTCCCATGTTATGGGCATGCTAGCATCCAAAGAGCTCTAGATGCTCCCACAAGCCCACATGCTTACGTCTAAGGACTATTTCCAGCAGACCTGTGCCAGAGTCTGCGGGATTTAAGGCCTTTTCAAGGCCAAAATTCCAACCACTGCCCAAAACTTGTTGTAACTTTTGGAATCCATTAAACACATGATGACAAGACTAATAAACCAAAAAGTAACTCAGGGACTAGGACTAACCATCCCCAATTGGGACTAGCATTATGTCAAACATTTGGCATCAATGCAATCTACAGGTCTAAGATACAAGAAGGATCGCTACCTTCTCCCTTGAACTGTTATGACATCAATAGGTCTTACATCCATCATTTTAAAAATTACAAGTAAATATATGAAATAACCATGACATGAACTAGTCAACTAACCATGCTTATAACGAGCATAAAACCATGAAAATAATAGTGAGATAACAACCATTAAATCCACATACAAATAAGTACAAAAGTAAGAGAACTTAGATTTTATTATACATAGGGAAATCCAACTAGGTTCGAGACTTCCATGTACCACCCGATCTTACACATGCCTTAACCAAATATTTCTTTCAGCCAATCACCCTCGTGCCATATTCCAAGCATGAATGTGGGATCTCATAAAACACATCAATCCAAAACCATCCAGGGCTTCCAAAGGCCAACCACATCAACCCATCCAATAGTGATTCCGCCTTATGGTTGGACATCACAAATCCATCATTAGATTGGTCTCTATCCAAGCCTCCCAGGGCTCCAAAGCATTTGTTCCAACCAAGGCTCCAGGACTAGTAACTCAACCCATAACTTATACCAGGCTCTAGAGCATTTGTCCAACCAAGGCTCTAGGACTTGTAAATCAACCCAAGTTGTTACAGGGCTCCAAAGTGTTTTTCCAACCAAGGATCTAGGTACTAATAACTCAACCCAAGCTACGGAAACATGAGAACCAACCATAAAACAAAGAAATGAACCCACAACACCATGGTTATCATGTAAATGGCAAGGCCAGGCAAATACATTTTCATTCTAGGCAATCCTCCATGTCGGTGACTAAACATGACCAATAAACCACATGCATGCCAAAACTAGTGAGGAAAACATACATGCAACTTGGTACTTGCAAGAAAAACTCATTGTAGCAGCTGATCCTGATGTCCTCTTGCACTTTCCTGCTCTTCCTTTGCCCTCTTGCTCCAAAACTCCAAGTATGCCACACCCTCCAAGAGTGCTCCAAGAAAACTCTAAGTGTCCAAGAGTCGAGAGAGAGAGAATAATGAGAGAGCTCCAAAACTAAACTGGGAAAAAGTTAAAAATTGATCCTCATAAGCCTTTTTTTATCAATTAGGCTTCTATTATCTTCATTTTCCATTATTTTCCTTCAATTTCCTCCTCACATTCAACATGTGACATTTCACCTCCCTTTTCTCCTAATTTCCATTATTTTCGTAAATAACTGTGCAAAAAATCCATTTTGCCTTTCGAAAGCCTTTGTGATTTTCTTTGCCAATTTCCTTAGCCATTAATAAACCAAATGAACACCCACACTAGGATGTCTTGCCCAACATTCAGCTTGGAATAAGTGTCCCATCAACCGTGGTTATTATTTTGCCTTTATTATCTTTTATTACATGGAATTTTCACCAGGGTTGTTACAGAACCCTCCCCCTTGGGGGAACACCATCCTCGGTGTTCAACAACACCTATAGCCACAAGACTATTGTAAGAAAAACATATTGTTGATCGAGCTTTATAACTTAGCTCATTGCAGTATTTACAATGATCAACCTGTTGAGAATCAAGCCAACATGAAAACATAACAAGTATAACGTCATAATGACATGACACCCATACTGCTTGTTGGGGAAACTATATGTGTTATACTTCCAACATTAAATTATCAATCTGGGGTCGTAAGACTTAGAGACGCAAGCGCAAGTAACGCATGATCAGAGCATCTAACCTAAATTACCATCAAATTCATGTTTCTAAATTAAGTACAGAATGCAAATAAACAATTTTAATCTCAATCTAAGTAAAGTAAATCAATCAAACTTAATCTCAATGCAAGTAAAACTTAACTGTAATTCAAACAATAAACTTTAGAAATCTGAAATCAAACAAAACTAACTATCATTCAATATCAAGATTATTCTAATTTAAACCTTAAACAAAACCAATTCTAATTCAAGCGATTCTAAACTTAAGGAAAATAAACAATCCAAACAAGATTGATTCTAATCCCCGGTTGCATGAAACAATCCAACAATAATTCAAACTAGTCTCATAGCTAAGCTGCAACCATTAATATGTCATCATGTCATTGTTGGTCATTCATATAAAACATAATATTGTAGGACTTGTTTAAGTACAAAATGACGAGTTAATAACCAAAACTCAAAAATAAATGGAAACTATACTTACCACTAAAAACTTAAACTAATCAATGTTCAAACTATGGTTCCTCCTTACACAATCAAACTCATTCTTTATTCTTCTAAAACATAACAAAACTTCAGAAGCAATGGAAATGAAATCAATCACTATTCGAACTATGATCACACATCCTAACTCACACTCTGTTTTTTTCTTAAAGAAACATTCGTGCTATCAAACAGCGAGAGAACCTTTAACTACAGAATTCTATTAGTTGGGCTAATCTTCAAATAAAAAATTGTTTCGAAGAATTTGACATACTTCACACTACTCGCACTCATGTACTAGCAACAACGAGCAAGGAGTCGCAGGTTCTGTACTTAACAATGGTAATTAAATCTGCAGAAAATCCTTAATTCAGTCTCATACCTTATTGAGTTACTGCATTAATCATATTTCAATTCGTCTAACTCATAACAATGGATTATATTCTTGGCACATGGAAATTAATATCATAATATTCTCTACAGGAACTCAAATGGTTGATACCTCCACAAGTATTACTTAAGCACAGAATGGAAACCTCAACGAAATCCAACAATGCTACAATCATCAAAAAAGCATTTGTCCTTCAAACTAACAATAAAAAGCTCTAAATGTGAGACACAATTCACATTATGAATTCAGATTTATGATTCGAAAACCAATCCACATTGTGAATGTAAATTCTAAAACTTAAGCAAATGAAGGAACTAGATTCTAGGTTTGGTGGGCCCTTTCACAACATGTACATAGTACCACACACATGATATGTACGTGACACCATATGTACACAACATCACATGCATGACATGTACACAACACCACCTACACACAACGCCACTTATACAACATGTACACAACACCACTTGTACAATCATGCACACAACACCATATGTACATAGCGCCACATGTAAAACATGCACGTAACACCACATGTACATAGAACTGCATATCCAACATGTACATAGCATCATTTGTACATAACACCACATATCCAACATCTATGTGGAACCATCTATACCCAACACTGCATATACAATATCCGCACAACACTACATGCACATAACATCACCTATGCAACATGTGCACAACAATAGTACCACATCCAAAACCACACTGTCTTTACCAAGAAACCTTGGTTCCAATGTCTTATCCATGCTTGTCCCAGCATGTCGTAGATCACACTGCTTTCATTTCATTGTTGTATCCCTCGGTATAACCTGTCCATAACATAAACATAATATAATCACATAATATCAACTCATAACCATATGATACTAACCTTTTACATTTGTTAGGCTATTGTTCCTACTTGATTCCTCATGAACCAGGATTCTCTTCATGCCATTCACCTGTATAAGCAATCATTCCTCCACAAGAACGATCCTTGAAAACCCTATCAGACAATGACATAGATACATAGATACATGCATATATAATCATTAGCACAAAAAAATCATCATCATGTCAAACAACAACATACATACATACATACATGTATACATATATAAACATCATCATAATCATGATCATAACATAATTACCAGATAACAAAAGGTCTAGGTTAAGAGAACTTCCTTATTCATGCACAACATTGAGAACAATGGTTCCCAACATAGCAAATCCATCCAACACCTCATTTCCACTTACTTTACCTCTTCTAGTCACCTTTCACATGTTTTTACTACCACCATCCATTTACCACAATGGACCCAAACCAGCCTAATCAATTGTCATACTCTTAACTTCCGCTACGCTTACTCATACTCAAAGCTTCATCTGGGTCTTACATCACCTGTTGGGTACCACACAGCTCTCCCAGAGCTCCATTAGCTTCCTCTTTCCCAAACAATTCCTAAGACTCAAAACATAAAAGGCAATACCAAGAAACAACCAAGAAGAAACCAATAGCAACATGACACCGTATGATCTGGATTTTTAACACGAACGCAAAAAATTACAAAGATAACCATAAACACAAAGATGCAGCGGGAATAAAACTTCATTTCATTAATATCAAATACTAAAGTATGCTTACAAACAGAATGGAAATAAGGCTAGCTCGGCGATGGTAGCTTATCTCTAAGAAGAGATGTGGCGGCTACATGCCTCTGAACTATGTTACAATGAGCCTCAAAGGCCTATTTATTATTAAGAAACAATGTAAAACCGTAAACATCCAAAACCCTAGCCCTAGGAGGTGAAGCACCAAACTATGGGCCCAGTTTGGGTAAATTGGTACATCAACTTCCCGAGGTCGTAAATTTGGCATACGATCTTCGTTTGACGTGTACAATACCTCACTAGAAAGATCTATCCAAGGACTACAACTTTTGAGTGGCCAAAATTAGAACCCATGTTGGCCCCAGTTTTCCCAAAAAAACGTTGTTTAGGGCCTAAAAACGGCTCCAAAAGTTCAGAACCCGAAAAATTGCCAAAAATAGTAAATTGTGCTACAAATAAGGAAACTAAAAAACTGAAAGAAACAATGGTGGGGGTCCAAGTGGAATAGGTAGGTGGCCACCAATATCCAAATGGATAGTTTATCCCCTCTTAGGAAGAAATTGTCCCCATTGCATTGAGTTCCTCCATGAGATGAGGAAACTTCCGTTGAACTTGGTCCCTGGTGAGCCACTTGCCCTGGTGAAGGAGTTGGCTTGCTTTGACAACACAATATAGTTGGATCCTTTGTTGTTGGGTGTTCTTAATCTACGTGTCCATGATTCGATCAGTTTTGGTTTGTTCCATGCATTCTGGACTTAACTCTATAGGTGTGAGTTGTTCTGCAATGTTTGATGTGTCCAACAATGGTGGGAAGTATGGTCGAAGGTGGTCCACATTGAACACTGGGTGCAAACCAAGGAATGGGGGAATGTTGAGCACAAATGAATTTTCTCCACATCCTTGATAATGGTGTAAGGGCCATATCGGAGTGGTCCGAGTTTCCGATAGGCTCTAGTAAGTTGTTCCTTCTGCAAATCCAACCAAACTTTGTCGCCCACCGAAACTTGCGTGGCACCTGATGTTGACCATGTTGCTGCTTGTACTAGGCATTTGATTTCTCTAGAATGCCGTGGACCTGATGGAGGACCTGTTGGATGTGCTCAATGAAGTTGTTTGCCTTGTCGGCTTCGGACTGAAAATCAGCCGAATTTGCTTGAGTAGCTGCAAATGATATGGCCACATCAATGGGACATAGTGGTTGGAATCCCAAGCCCGCCTGAAGAGGGTTATGGCTAGTCTAGCTATGGAGAGCACGGTTATAGTTGTGCTAGACATAGGGGATGCTCTCATCCCATGTGTGTGGATTCTTTGAGTTGTACATGCACATAATGCGACCAATCATCATGTTGATGACCTCTGTCTAGCCATTAGTTTGGGGATGGAAAGTTGTGGACTTAACGAGCTTGACATCAAGCATTGACCAGAGACTGGACCAAAATGTACTGAGGAACCTGTTGTCCTCATCTGAGATGATAGACTGTGGGATCCCAAAGAGTACCCACACTCGTTCAAAGAAGAGTTTAGCAATGGCTTCTACTGTGATATTCTTCTTGCAGGCCGCCATAATGGCCATCTTCAAGAATCTGTCAATCACTACAAAAACATAGTCATTGCCATGATTAGTAGAAGGTCTGACAAGTAATCCATGGAGATGGATTCCTAAGGTCAACTGGGGGTAGGCAGCGTAGTATAGAGGCCTTACTTCATGATGGTTGTTTTGGCAAGGGCACACAGTGCAGGATCTGATGTACTTCCCAACATCCTATCGAAGATTCAGCCTATAGAAATAATTCTACAGTACTGCCACCATTTTCTTGACCCCAAAATGCCCAACAACTCGACTGTAGTGTGCTTCCCAAATCTTCTTGGCACGCTTGCTTGAAGGAACATAAAGGTGTCCCAGGTGGCATAACAGTGCATCCAGGAGGTGAAAATGTGGAACTTTCAGACCCTCCAAGAGCATCTAGTATGTGTGGCTAAATTATGGGTCGCTTTTGTAGAGAAGTGGTCAACCAGAAGTCTCATGCCCACAAGAGATGAGCACGGTGGTTAACGCCATGATTGGTTATCGGATGAGGTAGTCTACAACATTATTAGTGTTTCCCTTCTTGTACTTGATATTCAAATGGGACTGTCGCAGGTATGTGGACCACTTCTGATGGTGATCATTCTGCAACTTCCCTTGCGTCTGTATGAACTGCAGGGGTCGGTGGTCTATGTGGATGACCGTTTACTTCCCCAAAACGTAATGCTTCCCTTTGGCATGCCTGCATAATGGAATACATATCTTTATCATAAGTGGGATACTTCCAGGTTGTGTCCGAAAGTGTCTCACTATCATATGCCCCTCTTGAGTAAGGACTTCCCCAATAGCATAATCAGAGGCATCTGTCTCAATCTCAAATGGTTGTTGCAGGTCTGGTAACATGAGCACTGGTGCAGAGTAGAGGTGATGTTTCAATTATGTGAATGCCTTCTATTGAGATTCATACCAATATAATTTTTCTTTCACTCCTCCCTTGGTGACTCAACCCAAGGGCCAAGCGATATGAGAGAACCCCAATATGAACCTGCGGTAGAAATTGCCAAGACCCAAAAAACTGTAGAGATCTGTCAGAGTGGTTGGGTCTGGCCAATCTTGAATGACTTGGATCTTGGTTGGATCCACATGCACCCTCGTTCATCAATAATGCATCCCAAATACTGAACCTAGATCATGCCAAAAGTGTATTTCTCCAAATTGGCACACAGCTTGTGTTGCCACAACATTTGGAGAGCGTGTCAGATGTGGTGGAGGTGCTCTTCCCAAGTATGGCTGAACGTCAGGATTTCATCCAAGTATACCACAACAAATGAGTTGGTGAATGGCCACAAGATGTCATCCATCAGCCTCATGAAGGTTGTAGGAGCATTCATCAACCTGAAAGGCATAACCATCCATTTGAAAAGGCCCTCCTTAGCTTCAAAGGCAGTCTTCCACACATTGGAGGGTTCGATTGGTACCTAGTGATATTCGAACTTCAAGTCGATCTTGCTAAAATATTTTACCCCCTTGAGTTGGTCCAGAAGGTCATCAATCCATGGGATCGGGTACCTATTCTGGACATTGATTTTGTTTAGCGCCCAATAGTCAATACAAAGTCTCCAAGTCTCATCCTTTTTCTATACCAACACGATCGGGCTCCCATAGGGCGATGAACTCGGTCAGATGTGACCTTTCTGTAGCAGCTCCTGAATTTGCCTCTTGATTTCGTCGTTCTCCATAACAGAGCATTGATAGATTGCTCCATTGGGAAACGATGCACCTGGGGTCAGATCGATCAACTGCTTGAGCTCACAGTGCATAGGCACCCCTGCGGGGGAGGTGAATATGTCCTCGTACTCCTCCATGACCTTGTCCATCTGTTGTTGTCATACGAAGGGGCCCTGTCTGGAGTTCGTGGCCACCGTCTTCTTCTTTCCTTGAGGGCATATCATCAGGAAAACAAATTTCCCAGTTTTGGAAATGAGCTTACTGCATTGTTTTGCAGTAACCAAAGAGATGACGGTAGGTGGTGCTACCTCCGATATCCTGTATAACTTATTTCCCAAGGTAACAATAACAACGCGAGGACTTGACTCATATATAGCATGTCGTTTCCACAAGTATGGTTGGCCTAATAATACATCACAAACATCAAGGGCAGGAATGTCACATAATACCTCATCCGTGAAGGGCTTGATGTTGTATGGAAGGCGACACTGGTGGCTGACACAAAGATCCCATCCTTGGTGAAGCCACCTGATGGTGTACGGTTGTGGGTGTGTTGTGGTCGGTAAGCCCAGATGATTCATAACCTCTACTGAAATAAGCTTCTTTTGGCTCCTATTGTCAAAAATGAACTGTAGCATGCAACCCTTTACCCACATATGGGAGTGGAAGAGGTGCTCCTCCTCCTATGGATCTTCAGGTTCCTCCTTCTGGATCTTCATGGTGGCAACGGTGGAGTTGGGCTCCGCATCGATAATCTACTTCCCTTTCTCATTTCCCTTGTTGGGTTTTGAATTAGAGTCGAAACATGCATCTAATTCAGAAGCTTTCAGCGCAACCACCAGTGACTGCTTGGCCCGATACTCACTTGTGTTGTGAGTGGAGATCTTATGGAACTCACACCATTTTCCTATGTCCTTATTCGGCTTCACCATGTTGTTCTTTACTTGCGACTTTGGCGGGTTGTCCTGGGTCACGCTGCCTTGGCTTTGTCCTTTGTTCTACAGTTTGGGGGCACCTTTCGCTTGCTTCAGATTCACAGATCCAAAGTCTCACTTCTTTTGTTTAAGCTTCTGCTCGATCTTGACAATGTATCGGTACGTTAGGCTTAGCGAGGAGATGTTCAAGAAATCCATCTCATCCTGGATGTACCTGTGTAGGCAACCGCAATACTTGAGTGCCAAATGTTTCTTAGAATCCTTGATACCCAAATTCATGCGAAGGGTATAAAAAACATTGGTAAACTCTAGCACATCTTGGTCCCTTCCCTGCCGCAACGTCGTCCACTTTATGTATTTATCCTCATAGCTCCTGACAGGATAGTACTACTCCTTTATGGTGTCCCATAACGAATTCCAAGTGGGTGCAGCTGAAAACAGTGAGGGCGTACTTTCATCCTTCTGCTCACCGTAGGTTTCCCACCAGTCCTTGACGTGGGGCACGGCTTTGAGAAGAGCAAAAGCAATATTTTCCCAACTAGAAAAATTATGAACAAAAAAATATCCTCCTAGAAAATTTAACCATTTATCTACGGTGTTTACATCTACTTGGACCTCAAATATGGGAATGTCAAAGTCTACTTGTACCTTAAAAGGAGTGGTGCCTCCAGAGTGGTTGCTGGATGTGGATGCACCGTCGGTGGGCAACCATTGAAGGATCTAGGCAAAGTTATCCATCATCGTTTTCCTTTGTTTCTCGAGGGCCTCCTCGAGAAATACTTTGATAGGATCTCCTGCTCCCTCGTCTTTCTTTTCTTCCCCCATGGGAGGCCATCAGGGTTTTATGAGGTTGATCTCGCAAAGGTTCAACCAGATCAAGCCCTAACCCCTTATATCCCAACCTCGTTGGGGACATGCAAAGAAAAACAGAAAAGAGCAGACGACTTTGATACCACTTATCTGGATTTTAAATAGGAACGCAACAAATTACAGAGATAACCATAAATACAAAGATGCAACAGGAATAAAAATTCATTTCATTAATATCAAATACTGAAGTATGCTTACAAACAGAATGGAAATAAGACTAGTTTGGGCAATGGTAGTTAGAGAAGAGATGTGGCCGCTACCTGCCTTTGAAATATGTTACAATGAGGCTCAAAGGCCTATTTATAATTGAGAAACAATGGAAAACCCTAAACATCCAAAAACTTAACCCTAGGAGATGAAGCGCCAAATTATGGGCCCTGTTTGGGTAAATTGGTACATCAACTTCCCGAGGTCATAACTTTGGCATATGATCTCCATTTGATGTGCCCAATACCTCATTAGAAAGATCTATATGAGGACTACAACTTTCAAGTGGTCAACATTACAACCCATATGTTCCCTGGTTTTCCCCGAAAAACATATTTTAGGGCCTCAAAACGTCTCTAGGAGTTTAGGACCTGAAAAAAAATTGCCAAAAATAGTAAATTGTGCTACAAATAAGGAAACTAAAAAACTAAAAGAAATAATGGTGGGGGTCCAAATGGAATAGGTGGGTGGCCACCAATATCCACCTGGATCACCGCAATAAAGTGGCATAGCTATGCACCATACACACGCAAAATCGCAAATCAAGCATAAAAAGTGCAAAAGATTAAAAGCACCAGACTAACAACAGACACCATGACTCAATCCCCATGGTTCCCAAGGAAAGCTCAACCTAAGAATTCTTCAAGATTCATGGAAATATCTCTTGCCATGCAACTCCCTGCATCATACTACCATAAACACATAATGTTAGTTCATAACTAAACATAAAATTACACCAATTACCTTACCTTGTTGTGCCAAGTATGTTGCTTGCAACCGAACACATCATTGCCATCTCTCAAGGGACTCCAATTCCTTTGATAGATCCACCTATAGCTAGAGATTAGCTATTATACATGTCAATTACATGTACATGAATATAGCACATATCCACATAATTTGAAACAAAACCAAGGTTAAGAAGACTTCTTGGTTGCAAAGCACTCATTTGTTTAGAATTAGGGTTTCCAAACATAGCCAAAGGAATTCTTGCCCAATTCCTTTCATTTACCTTTTTACATTACTGCAATCGAGGCTTACTATGTATTGTCACATCGCCCAACTGTTAGTTATATAAACACATCAATTATTACCTTGTCACGCTAATACCAAGCATGTTTCCTGCAACTACTCACACATGTCAACCACATGTTTGAAATATCAATACAATCGTATCTATCAATTTGAAATCAACTTTTACAAACAATCATGTCATAACCCATAGTCAACTCATAGTCATTAGACATAATGCTACAATCGTCAACTATTATACTCAAGTACATATCGACTATCTCAACATATATGTGTTAGTACAATTATCTTAAAACAAAATCATTTGAACACATACTCATATTTTGCAATTCATCAAACATTCAACCAACTTGCAACCATACCATGTTAAATAAATTAATTAGATGACATAATCAAACAATCAAGCACCAAATATACGACATAAGCGAGATCATACATTACTATATATCGGGGAGGAAATCTTGTCTACACAATCAATCTAGATTGGCATGATATAACTTCACAACATATCAACTCAAACACAAGTAAGATCATGATATCCATAACATCACTAACTAACATATTCACATCCTAAATCATAAACAATTATCATTTATGCATAGCAATCACATATGTATGATCGGTCTAGATTAGTACGACATCAAATCACAGACATATCGGCTCATACATGAATATCACAACCATAACCATCTGCATAGGCCAAACCAGGTTAAAACCATACATATAACATCAAGATCTTCAATACAATGAACATAACCATCACGCATATGACCAATCCAAGTTACAACATCAAGATCTCAATGAAATAACCATAATCATCAAGTTAATAGCATATAATGACAATAAGATATATATCATGTTTATCAACAACATATAACATAATCATTAAGTTATCTAACCTAAAACAACAATAGAAATGCATACAACTACCAGTTATTATCATTCTTAACTATTCGACACATGTGCATATAAATACATTAATCAACTAACATCTATCATGAATGTAACCATAACATCAAAGGATGTGTACATAACCTAATGTATATAAACCTAATGCATATAACCATCCTTGACTTCCATACCTGCATGCCAAACATACAATACATGTATGACGATCTGCTCATACCCCAAAGTCCAATGCTACAACCTCATTATGATGATCTGCATCTTCTGCTCTACCTCAGCCAACACATTTTCTTCATAACAACTAATAGCACCATCATGACCTAAATTGCATACAATAACTTCACAAGGCATGTCTCACCTACTATTCATGCATAAATATACCCAAGACCATACATGCATGACAATTGCATATAGGCATATACCACGTGAGTACCAAACCATATTCACATCATTCTAGGTAGAGTCCAGTCATCAATGCATGACCATATCAACTTCACAAACCATGACCTCATGCATGAAAACAACCATTACTCCATTGTGCACATTGCCATATGCAACCTTCAACATGCATAAGCAATTCCTAATCAACTACACATACGCATGAACGCATGTAGTCGAGCATAAGCATCAATTCTTGTAACCAACCTACAAGATTGATACATGTAATCAAACATGCAAGAATGCAACCTAACATACAAGGATGTAATCAAGTTGCATTTAATAATGTAACCAGTCATATGCTCCTTATGATGCATTCCACAAAATCAACATCAAGTTCCATATGATAACCTTACTACAACCATGATCAACATGTTGACATGTAACAAGCACATGGAATGCAAGTGTAAGAGACACACATGCAACTGACATGCATGCATGACCATCACATTCACCCAAGGAGAGTGCAACCATGCTTTGATACTAATTTGTAACACCCCCTCCTAGGTCTACCCAAAGTAACCATGACAATAGGGGTAAACATAAGACGAGAAGCTACTATGATCAGATTCGACCTCCTACGTGACCTTAAGGAAGTGGAATTGACGGAACATCACACACAATCACCCAACATAATCAACAGAACCCTCAGGAGACAAGTCAGCCACTCAAATAGCATGTCCTTGGGTCCCACTGTTGTCTTGAATCTCTTAGGCCATAGTTGCTCTCATGCTATAGGTAAGGGAGCGACTAGCAATCTAAAGTTACTCTCACAGACCTTTTTTCCAGCGACTGTGGACTTTTCTCAGCAGACCTGTACCAGTGACCTTAAGATTTGAGCCACTTTTCTAGCCTAGAATCCCAGGCTCTGCCCAAAACTTGCTACAATCTTCAAAATCCATCAAAGGCATGATAACAATGTTGATAAATCAAAAATCAACCTCAGGACTAGGCTTGAGCATCCCCAACCGGGACTGACATTTTGTCAAACACTTGGAAGCAATGCAACCTATAGGTCTAGGATACAATACATAGCATAAATTACTAAAACAACTTATGAAACATAACTAGAAGGATCACCTCCTTCTCCATTGAACTACTAATCAATTAGTTCTTTCATCCATCCATTTAACAGTTACAAGTAAATACATGAAATAACCATGACATGAACCAGTCATTTAACCATGCTTATAACCAACATAAAACCATGTAAATATCAGAGATAAGACAACCATTAAATCCACATATAAATCAGTGCAAAAGTAAGAGAACTTAGCTTTTATTTATCATAGGCAAATTTGACCAGGTTTGGGACTTCCACATACCACCTGACCATAGACATGGTTGAACCAAATCTCTCTTTCAGCTAGTCACCCCCATGCCATATTCCAAGCATGAATGTGGGATCTTATAGAACAACCAATCCAAGAACAACCTAGTGAATCTAGAGGTTAAACCACCTCCACCCTCACTAAACCATCATCACACCAAAACGGGTGCTCTGATCACAAATGAATCAAACTTGGAATTCCATTCGGAATCCATCACTATCCTTAAGGAATTTTTTGTCTCCTTGTCTCTCAGGATTTACTGCAATCCAATCTCAGATCACTAAGCCCTTAACCAAGACCAGTCTCTCAGGCTTTACCGCAATCCAAACCCGGATCACTAGGCCCTAAATCGAGACTTCTCCCTCAAGATTAATCGTATATCCCACCAAAATCAGTCAAAGGATTCCTAGGCCTTTGGGAATGAAACTTGAGACCACCTCTGCCCTAGATTCTGAAATCCACCTGACAAACTAAAGCTCAAAAACTGCAATAAACATCCCAGCATACCATGGAATCCAGAAAAAGGAAAGGCTAGGTTGAAAACCACTATCATAACCCAACAAAACCATGCCACCGACAATAAGAGAACTATACACCAACATGCAAAGTCATACATGTTCAAACCAGCTAGGAAATCACAAATGCAAAAGGTTACATGCAAGTATTCATGCTGAAGTTGCTTGATCTTGCCTTCCTTTCCTTGATACTTGCTTGCTTTCCGTTCCCTTTGCTTGCTTTTCCTTCCTTGATTCAAAGATAGAGTGCTCCAATAAAACTCTAAGTGACCAAGAGAGTGAGAGAGAGAGAGAATAATGAGAGAACTCCAAACTTGAACTTGACCAAGAGATTAACACTAACTAAGAGCTTTCCCACTGATCCTCAGAAGGCTTTTTAAAATGAGGCCTCTATTTTCTTCATTTTCCATTATTTTCCTTCAATTTCTTCCTCACATGCAACTTGTGACCTTTCACCTTAATTTTCTCCTAATTTCCTTTATTTTCATAAATAAATGTGCCAAAATGCCTTTTTGCCTTTCAATGCCTTTTCCTTAGCCTTTTCCAATTTTCCTTAGCCAAAACACACATCCATTGATTCCCACTAGGATATCTTCATCCAACATTCAGCTTGGAATACATATCCCTTAACCGTGCTCTTATTTTCCCTTTATTAACTTTTATTACATGAACTTTTCACCAGGGTTGTTACAAGTGTAGACCTAGGAGTTGTATGCAACATCAGAATCCATTCGGGTAGAGATAGAGGATAGCCTTCGCCTACCCCCTATGCATATCATAGCTAGTCTACTGCAAGGCATAACTACATGAAAGAGTAGGGTAAAGACAAACAGATAGGCGAATAGAACATATGATTTAAAGGTGGCATGGGGGGGTGATCAAGTGGGAAAGGAGTTGAGGTAATGCAAAAACAACTTGGAAGAAGTAGTTGAAGGGACTGCATGAGGGTCATGTGGAGATGCTAATAGGGGAGAGTAACTAATGGCTTGTCCATAGTGGCAAGTGAAGGCCCAAACGAATGTCTAGGTAAGCCAAAGAAAGAGGAAAATTCAGGTGGAAAGGGAGAGATAAACAAGAGGAGAATATGCACAAAGAGAGGGTGAGAATCAATAGAATAAGGTAGGTACCAAATATGGATCCTTTCTGTAAAACCCAATAAGAAGATATGAAACCAAAAACCAACGAGCCCGCAATTCCAAAAGCATCTATGAAAATAAATTGAGAAGAAATAGAGTTGAACAAAGAGAACTATTACCGCATGTAGAGAGACATCCACAAAGAGGTCAAGTCTGAGTGTTATGATGGAGACTGGTGAGGAGAAGATTGTGTATATAAGGATAGCTCTAGCAATTCGTGACATGATCAACTTTGAGAACAGTGTAGGATTTAGACTACAGATTATTGTGAATGCCAAGGAACTGAGCACCAACATGTTGATAATTCAGAGAGTAAAAGCAATAATTTCACTTGTTTGAGAGATACCGAGACGGGAATTGGAGCTTATAATGCTAGAAGGGTTGAATTATGCGTGAATCCTGAGAGCCATATAACTATTTGGTGGAAGTTATCATTGTGGGCTTCCTACTTGCACAATGATAACACAAATTCAGATCAAATACAATTCCATTTATGGTTCATGTGTAGAGAGAAGTCATTGTGAATGGAAATTGATATCTCTTGTACTCTCTTGTTCTTCCTGCAAAGCTCGAATGATGTCTCCCATAATACTAATTGTGCCATTACTAGTGATATGACTGAAGCTACACATGCATTGCACTAGGTAGGGTGGGATTTGCAACCCCCTTTCAATTGCACTGTCATCATTTCAAGGCGGGGAGGAAACACCCTCTCCTAGGAACCCTCCTTAGGGGATTTGTCTTTAAATAATATCTCTTAAGATTAATGTAGTTTTACTTAAATAATTTTTTTAATGTACATTATACTGTAGAAATTTGATAGAAATTGAAACTGCTCAAGAAATCGAACTGAAATCAGGGGACACAAATTCTACTTTACTAATATATGAAATGAAAATCACAATTTAGAATGACATGGATAGACATGTAATATGCAAAACCAAAAGTACACAATGATTTCTAGGGGAACCTAACTTGGAAAAACCCCTATGTTGCTTTGCATTAATTTAGATGAAAAGATAAACTATTACAATGGCTTGCTTCGAACCTAAAGCACACCCTACACTACGATCCTATTCTCCTACTTCCTGACCTACTCTAGCCAACACTTAGCCAATTCAAACCTCAACCAACCTCGTATTTCCTTACACAATCCTAAAGGAATTAGCCCCTAAAAAATAGGAGGAATTCCCTATTTCCTTCCGTAATAGCTTGAGGAATTGATCACCTGCTCGACGAAAATCATTGTACACTCAAAAATATACAATTATAAACACAAGTCTGCCTTTTCCATCCACTCAAATAGGTAATTCGAATTCCATGCATGATTAGGTCTATTTTCAGTTGATTGACTAGTTAACTGAGAGATTGGTGAGTTAAAAATAGTCTTAACTACTCAAATGACCTTCAACTTACTCAACTAATGACTAGAGATCAGTTAACTAAGTTCAACTAACAATAACTCAACTAGATTTCTAAATCTTAGTTATCAATACATGCATAACTCTACTTTTAGCCTACAAACTCAAATTTACTCATATAACTAGGAGATAAGACCATGTCATGTTGGGTTGTGTAATATTCTTTCCACGACTAGCCCACGTAGTTAACCGGGGGGTTAGAAGAGGGGTGGAGGGGTGGAGCCCCCCCTTCGTTGTGTCGATTGCATAGCGGGGGGAGTCACTGGGGGTTTGAGGGTTGCATGTAACCCCACACTATGGGGTCCGGAGCAGCGCCCCGGAAAATTTTGGTTTTGGACCCTATGTTAGGTTGGGCAAACCTACTTATGGTTTTGTGCATGATTTTCGCACATGGATTTGGACACGATGGTTTTCGGTCCATCGTTTTGGACGTGATGGTTTTCGGTCCATGGTATTGGATGCTTCGGCATGTATAAATATGTATTGTAACATTGAAAGGAACATAATGAAAATCAAGCTAGTAGTCCCAGTTTTGGGATCCAAAGGAAAATCTCTGTGTATAGTATTTTATGTGTTATGCTCTTGCATTGTTTATTTTCCATATTTTTGAATTTGTATGCAGGTAATTTATGTACGGGGTTAAAACCTACATTTAGTATCAGAGTTGTTTTGGCTTCAAGGGGACGCCTTTGTTGATGAGGGGTTTCACTCGGGCCTGTGGCAAACCCTGTTCAGTGGGAGATCTGCAGGATCAATTATGGTGGTGAAAGAAGATGGTGAGCAGTGGAAAGATAGAGATCGAGAAATTTAATGTTCAAAATTTTGAGTTGTGGAAACTCAAGATGGAGGATCTATTGGTGGATAAAGATCAGTCGATTGCGATAGATCCAAGTACTAAACCAACAGGAGTTTCCGATGAAGAATGGAAGAAGTTGGATCAGAAGGCTAAGAGCGCAATACGATTGTGTGTCTCAGATTCAGTATTGTTGAATGTATCAGGGGAAGCTACGGCGAAGGCTTTGTGGGACAAGTTAGGGACTTTATACCAATCTAAGTCTCTGGTGAATAAATTATTACTACAAAAAAAGTTGTATAACCTGAGGATGAAATATGGAGACTCGGTGACAGAGCATCTGAACGCATTTAATACAGTGGTAAGTCAGTTATTATATGTTGATATTAAAATTTCAGATGAAGATAAGTGCATCAGTTTGTTGTGTTCTCTACCAGATTCGTGGGATAGTCTGGTTATTGCAATAGGTGGCAATGCAACTGCTTTGCAGTTTGATGAAATAGTCTCAGCCTTGCTGACAGAGGAGATGAGACGAAAAAATATGGACAACCAGAATGGTGATGCCTTGTCTGTACGAGGACGGTCCCAGAATAGAAACAAAAATAAGTCATCGAGTGGGAAATCTAAATCTAGAGGGAGATCTAAATCTCCAGGAAAACCTGCAAAGGTGGTGTGCTGGAAATGCGGAAAGGAAGGACACTACAAAAGGAACATGAGAAGATAGAGTTTGAGCTAAAGGAGGAAGAATCAGACTCTACAGTAGAGGAGGAATCAGAAGATGAAGAACCACAAACTCCAGGTGTAAGAAGATCAGTTCGAGAAAGAAGGCATCCAGAAAGGAGTAATCCATCTGCTTTCTGTTCAAATTTTTCTTTATCTATTACTATGATGATCCCATAACTGTGAAGGAAGTAGTAGATTTAGAGGATGGAAGACTCTAGAAAGAGGCCATGGTTGATGAAATGGCATCTTTGCACAAAAATGAGGCTTGGGATCTAGTGGAGTTGCTGGCTGGAAGGAAAACCATTGGCAACAAATGGGTGTTCAAGAAAAAGACAAATGCAGAAGGAAAGGTGGATAAATACAAAGCTCGGTTGGTAGCAAAATGTTATTCCCAGGTGTTAGGAATTGATTTTGGTGATATTTTTTCTCCTATTGCCAAGGTAACTTCTATTAGATTATTTTTATCTGTTGTTGTTGCTTTTGATTTTGAGGTAGAACAGACGGATGTGAAGACAACATTTCTTCACAGGGATCTAGAAGAGGAGATCTACATGAAGCAACCTAAAGGCTTTGCAGTGAAGGGTAAGAAAGAACTGGTATGCAAGTTAAAGAAGTCTCTATATGGGTTAAAACAGTCACCAAGGATGTGGTACTAGAAATTCGATACATTTATATAGGGACATGGCTTCACTAGAAGTAAAGAAGATCACTATGTGTATTTTAAATTAATTGGTGACCGTGTTATTTATCTGGTCTTGTATGTAGATGATATGTTGCTAGTTGGAAATGACAAAGAAATTATCTAGGATTTAAAGACCCATTTGTCCTCCAAATTCGACATGAAAGATCTTGGTGCTGCAAACTATATTTTGCGCATGGAGATTAAAAGAGATCGGACAAAGAGGAAGCTCTGGTTAAACCAGAGGAAGTATGTCAAAACAATATTGCAGAGGTTTAATATGCAAGATAGTAAACCTGTGAAGGTTCCTATTCCTGTAGGTGTAAAGTTATATGTTGAACAGTGTCCCAAGACACAAGAAGAGGAAGAGGACATGTCCCGCGTTCCATATGCAACTGCAGTCGGTAGCCTGATGTATGTGATGGTCTATACTAGACCAGACATTGCACATGCAGTGGGAGTATTGAGTAGGTTTATGTCAAAACCAGGGAAGGAGCACTGGACAACAATGAAGCGGGTTTTCAAGTATTTGTGTGGCACTAGTGATTATGGTTTGTGCTACCAAGGAAGACTAGGATTGGACAGAGTGTTGGATATTCGTGGCTTTGTTGATGCAGACTGGGCTAGAGATCTGGATTAGAGAAGACCTACAAGTGGGTATGTGTTTAACCTATTTGGAGGTGTAGCCAGTTGGATGAGTAAGAAACAATCAGAAGACCTACAAATGGGTATGTGTTTAACCTATTTGGAGGTGTAGTCAGTTGGATGA
>APFE030001327.1:48351-61715 GCA_000404065.3 Pinus taeda | reverse complement strand
ATTGATGTTCAGTATCACTTTGTGAGGGATATGATAGAAGACAAAAAGGTGTTGTTGGTAAAGGTGGACACTTTGAAGAATATTGTAGATGCATTGACAAAATCTGTGAGCTCTGAGAAGTTCTCTTGTGTAGAGAAACAATGGGTGTTGCAGGGCTGGATAAATGACCAAGCTCTCTTGTGGCCCCCTGTGGAAAGAAAACAATAAGTGGGAGAATGTTGGGTTGTGTTATATTCTTTCCATGACTAGCCCATGTAGTTAACCGAGGGGTTAGAAGGGGGGCAAAGCCCCCCCTTCATTGCGTTGATTGTGTAGCGAGGGGAGTCACAGGGGGTTTGAGGGTTGTAGGTAACCCCACTCTATGGGGTACGGAGTAGCGCCCTGGAAAATTTTGGTTTTGGACCCTACGTTAGGTTGGGCAAACCTACCTATGGTTTTGTGCATGATTTTCGCATATGGTTTTGGACACGATCGTTTTCGGTCCATGGTATTGGATGCTTCGGCATGTATAAATATGTATTGTAACATTAAAAGGAACATAATGAAAAATCAAGTTGGTAGTCTTGATTTTGGGATCCAGGGGAAAATATCTATGTATATGTGTTTTATGTGTTATGCTCTCACATTGTTTATTTTCTATGTTTTAGAATTCGTATGGAGGTAATTTCTGTACGGGGTTAAAACCTACATGTCACTCTAGCTAACTAAAATCCAAGTCATCTTGTTGATGTGGAAAATCAAATTACTCAATTTGACTAAGGCACAAGTCAAAATTGAGCCTTTTTTCTTGCTACAATTTCAACACTCCCTCTTAGCAAGAAAAGGGTTATGCACAACCCCAATCCAGCTCATATAGGAATGTATTGTAACAAGACTCCCTCTCATTGTTCGTGTTTCTACTGCAACAACTGCAACTGAGAGGCATCCAAAATACTGAATCAACTATGTATCTGAGCTGCAACTATCTCTTGAGCATCTGACAACTACTAGTCTTTGCATTGTCTACTAGGAAAATTGCACTATTTTTAATTCTGCGCTATGCCTCCTGATGGTGGTGGTTAACATCCACTGAGACCAAATTGGTCTATCGGACCTACAATTTTCTTAATTTTTACTTGTCTGGCTCCTCGTTTTTCTTGGCAAGATTGGTGTTGTAGCTTTCTTTCTTTTCTCTACGGTCTTCCAACTTCCTTCGTCTTGCATCTCCTTCATCTCTTCTGGTTCTTGGGACATTGGTGTCTTCGCTTCGCGATCTATGGTCGGAGAAGTTTGGTTTAGGAGATCTGCTTTGCTGTTAAATGAAGATTTATTTTCTGCTGTATTCAAATCCTCATAACTGTTGATTTGTTGGGGCGAGCTTTCTCCTTGCTTGCTTTGAGAGTTGTTTCCTTCTTCCTTGATTTCTTGTGACTCAGAGTTTTCTCTAGAATATTCTTCTTTGATGACAGTGTAGTGTTCTCTATGCTCCTCAGCATATGATTGCAACTAGTTTTCAACTGTCGCTGAAGATTTGACTGCATCTAGTGACACTGATCCTTCTGCTACTAAATACAATGGTCCCCTGTATCAAGGATAATGATCCATGACTATAGTATATTGCAACTGCTACAACTCTCCTATGGACCTTGCCCAAATCTTTGCAACTTTGGAACTAGGGCTCTATGTCGCCCCACCTCACTACTAGAGGTATGGTTGCAATTTCTCCCTCTCAACTAGAAGGTGCCATATTGAGAGCTCTATCCTTCTCTCACTCAACCATCACATCTCTACTCTAAGGAATCTTTGCCTTTCTCCTCAAGGTTGCACATACATCTTCCTCTAATTTGTAGAGGCTCTTGATCCTGACACCAATCTACTTGATCTAACCTGAAGCAAAATGATTTGGTAGGCTTTTCCATTATGGAAGACTAAATATTCTTTGTATACAATCCTTAATTTGTTCATCAACCCAAGTTTTATGGCATCACTGTTAATTTCAAATAGCTCAGTGAGGGTCTTCCACATATCAAATGGAATCTCCTTGCCATGTAACTTCGAGACTATGTGGTCTCTCATACCCTCCTAGCTCTTGCGGTATCCTTGTTCACTGGGCTAACTGGTGTGCATCAGACTGCAGGGGTTTCACAATGTCAGTTTTAAAATATTCTAACACACCATTATCATCAAGTGTTGCTTCCATTCGGTCCTTCCACACTGTGAAATTCGAGCTACCCTCCAAGGCGTACTCCAATCTTAGTCCATTGAAAGATATTCTCCCAAATCTGAAGAAAAGTTGCTACATTGAAGCTGCAAATTCGAAATTCCTAACGGACAAATTTTAAATACTAGTTCTAATGTGATTTCAGGGCTTCGATACCATGTAGAAATTTGATAGAAATTGTAATTGCTCAAGAAATCAAACAGAAATCAGGAGACACAAATTCTACTCTACTAATATGTGTAATGAAAATCATAATTTATAACAAAATGCATAGACATGCAACAAACAAAACCACAAGTACATAACAATTTCTATGGGAACCCAACTGGGAAAAAACCCTTTGTTGCTTTGCATTAATTCAGATGAAAAGAGAAACTATTACAATGGCTTGCTTCGAATCTGAAACACAACTTGCACTGCAATCCTATTCTCCTGCTTCTTGACCTGCTCTAGCCAACACTTAGCCAATTCAAGCGTAATCCAACCTCCTATTTCCTTACATAATCCCGAAGGAATTAACCCCTAAAAAATAGTATAAATTTCCTATTTCCTTGCATAATAGCTTGAGGAATTGATCAAATGCTCAGTGTAAAAGCATTGTACACTCAACAGTATACAATTGTAAATACAAGTGTTCCTTTTCCATCCACCCAACTAGGCAATTCGAATTCCATGCATGATTGGGTCTATTTTTAGTTGATTGACTAGTTAACTGAGAGATTAATGAGTTAACAAAAGTCTTAATTAGTGAATTGACCTTTAACTGACTCAAATAATGACTATAGCTCAATTAACTGAGTTCAACTAACAATAACTCAACTAGATTGCTAAATATTAGCAATCAATACATGCAATACTCTAATTTTACCCTACAAACTCGAATTTACACATCTAACTAGGAGACAAGACCATGTCACTCTAATTAACGGAAATCCAAGTCATCATGCTGATATGGAAAATCAAATTACTCAATTTGACTAAGGCACAAGTCAAAATTGAGCCTTTTTTTTCTTGCTACAATTTCAACATATACAACATGAGAACATCTCCCCAAACTTTAATCTAAGGAACCTCACTACTCTCAATGCAATTGAAGGGGACATTAAAATATTTTATTTATTATTAAATAAAATTTTGTGGATGTAAAATATGTGTAGATTATTCGTTTCATAATCTAGCACATAGTTTACCTCTAGAAAAAATTATATAGTTAACTTACACACTTATATTTTATTTATATCTCTCTTATACAACTTAATATAAAAAATAAAAAAAAAAAGATTACCACATACAAATAATAATAGTAATAATAATAAAATTTTAACCTTAATTTTCTAATCATTACAAAGTTGAAATATTATGATTTATTAACCCCTCTTAGTATTTATAAAACTAAAAATAAATAATTTTTCTCAATGTGTAATAAATATAAAATTAAAATAAATTTCACACCTCAGTAGGGATGATGATTGGAGAATCAACAAGAATTAGATTCCAGCTCTAGCTTCTAGGTTTAATTCCTCTTGATCCCCTTATGTTTCCTTTTTTGTGCTAATCCCCTAACTTTTTTTTCATTTTTACATTTCCCTCTTTATAATTTTATTATTTATAGATTAGTTACTAATACTTTTGTTGAGTTTATCTTCAATACTAGTTATAGTAATGGTTTTTTAAACCAAATTGGAAATATATTATATTATATCAAATCTATGTTATGTGGTGTAGTTGTACAACCATTACAAAATAACTTGCCTACCAAGACTAGCTCATAGCATATCAAAAATTAAAATTATGGCCTGCAGTACAAAATTGCTCCCTAGAATGGACACAAGGTCATTACAATCTTCTAGAGATGCTAACTTATATGATCTCTAATATATATCAGCAATACATAAAAACTTACATAACATAAGAACTAAAATTAATTAACCCAATCATCGAGGGAAACTCACTCTAAAACCATGTGTTTAGTTTTGACCATTTGACAGTTGAGACATTCTAAGAAATGGAAACATATGCCACCAGAGTTAGCCACATCCTGATTAGCCTTGGAGTTTAGTTCCTCCATGATTTGTATGAGTTGCACCAACTCGTCCTCCATTTTGATAACCCTCACCTATAACTCAATAACGGCTTCCAACGCAATGGTGGAGGAACCAACATTCAACTACTAGTTCTTCACATTTAGTTTGATGTTCTCATGCATGATTTGAATAGTCTCCTAGAGACCTTGAAAAATGGTGTCTTGAAACAACAATCCACGAAACAAGAAATTTCATTTGGAAACAACACTTGTCCAACGGTGAACACCCAACAAGGATGAGTGACAAGGGCCCACTTCACCCTGCAAATGACCCAAACAAACTCCCTGGATGGTTGGCTTGGCATGCCATGCCAACTACCCAATGGCACTGTCCAATTGAGAAGAGAGGGCAAAGACTCCCTCCACATTGAAGGTGCACAAGGCACACAAAATAGAAAAATAACCCAGTGAACCATCCAATTAAAAGAGGAGACAATGATCCCAAGCTCCTTAGTAGCCCAAGCAGACGAGAAATTGCAGAAAGACAACCAATCATCGAGGTTCAACAAAGTGATAGTACCTGAAAGAAAACCAAATTGAGACAGTGAAGAACATAGAGTGAATTTCCCTTGATACTAATGCCTTCCCTCAATAACAACAATCCACATACTCACTATGTCACCCAAGTTTGTATGGAGTGAAGGTGAGATGAGCTTATCCTTCCATGGTGACACCATCAATACAAAGGACAACAAGAAAAAAGAACCTAGGTCGAGAGAAATGATAGGATTTGTGAAGACTCTTCGCTTTTTAACTATGTGCTCCATTTATGCAGCATCAAATTCAACTTGAATGTCCACCTCCAAATCCCTCATCCCATATTCATTTGAGTTAAAGGTGCGGGTCTTAACTGAAACTAGACCCTCTATAGATCCCTTCAACATTCAAGTCGCATGGGGTAAATGAATGGGGGACACTGCCTTCACATTATCTTTCAATGTGTACAATAACAGGCTTGCCTCCTTTCGTTTGAGCCTCAAATTCATATCCAAGCAAGGCTTGGTCCACCCCTTAATCCTTGTGCATGGTACCCAACATGGCTTGGGCCTTGTGAATGGAATTATTCATGGAGAGTTTGGGAATATGGGTGAGGAAAATCTCCTCCCTGCACTTTAACACTCCTTTTGCTATGATGGCCCCCTCATTTGTGAGGCAGTCAACCTTATGTTTATTGTGGTGATAAACATGATTTTTTTTTTGGGTTTTGAACCTTTAAAGAGCTTGGTATATCCTTTTGACAATAGTTTGAAGCTTGAAATATGGCTGAAGGGAGTTACTAATAAGAAATTTTATAAGGATTTTAGAGTCCCCCATGATGGTGATTTCTTGGATACCTTTTTTTGCTACCAAGGGGAGACTTTTTAAAAGTGCGTAGGTTTCTACTTGGTTAGTGGTAGTTGTACCTAAGCCCCATGCAAAGGTGTATTCCCATTAACCATAGGGTGAAAAATCACCCCTCCCCCCTCCTCCTGCCACCCCTACTATTTATATTATTATTATTAATGTTTAACATTTTTCTTTTGGAAGGTAATTTTTGTATTTGTTACAAACAAGGGTTACAACTTAGAATTTAATCAATCTTTCATTAGACAGTTGACCAAATAGAAAAATACAAGCTTCCCATAAGCGATCTCGTCCAAAATATAACCTTTTTGGCCAAAATAGAAGCCTAAAAATAGTATTAGGACCTCATGGGTCTTTACAAAAATAGGGTACAAAAATAAGGCATAGAGCTAAAGAGAAACTAACTAAATTTTTCAGGAGGTGGGATCAGAATTGGTGGCCTTAACTTGAGTAGGTTCCTTGCTATGCTAGAAGAGCATCCTGAGTATGGAGGAATGCCAATTATTTTTCAATTTTGTCCAACTGTTTGTCCATAGACGCCAATTTCCATTGCTTGCGATCCAAAGAGATTAACATGTCGTCTGGGTAACATTGTGATTCATGAGTACCTTGCTAAGAAGAAGTTTGATATGTTGGTACATGTCCACTATGTACATGTATTTTCTATATCTAACTCAAGCATGGCTTGCATCATGTACCCATTCTGCTACATTTGTTAGCACGTCTCAATCTGTGAGTTTACACCTTTCCTCAACCAATTGTCATTCCACTTGGGTAAGTTCATCTTGAATTAGCTGTGGGGTTGAGTTCCCATTGCCCGGGAGCAAAGCTTTTAGCTTCTAGTTGAGCCTGGGTTCGTCCTGTCTCCTAATAATAGGTTACATCCCAATGTACTCATGCCCATTGTTGTGGCATGGTTGACTTCTAGAGTAGGGATAAAGAGATGACCTAGCTGAAAGGGGTGGGGTCTTCCATATATAGAATGGGGTGGTCCATTATAATTGGGTTCAAAGTGTCTAACGCAAAGAACTAGCAAGGGACAAGCCACTCTGTAACCACAGGATCCAAGGACCACATAGGTTTTTCTAGTCCCCAACGAGGTGACCACAATCCCGAGAGTGTTGTCTAGTTGACAAAGGTGAGCCAACCAACACACTTGTGTAAAAAACTAGAAAGAACAAAGAAAGATAAACCAAGAGGGAGGAACATAAATCTAAGAAGTAAGCCCCATAGTTGGTGTTCTGTAGTTTTAAGTTCCTCAAAGGAATTGAAAGAGACTCAGCTTGGCCCATGACATTGTTTCCTTCCCTCCTGAAGCATCTCCTATGGAATAGTCGTCCCGGAGCGTATAATTTTCTAGGGTTGAGTGCCATAGGACCAGGAAAGCTAGGCTAAAAGTTGTGTTTCACCATCAATACAAAGCATAATATTTAACCATCGTGACTTGGAGTGGTGAGCTTAAAGATTGTAATAATCCAAATCAATATGGCCAAGCCGAGGGAGGAGAGAGGTCCATAGCCACACATATAGCTAAGATGAAATGAGAATTTGAAAGTTGGTGCCCAAACTACATGTAGAGATAGGTCCCAACAAAGAAACGTCAATAATGTTACAAGGAAACATGACAAGTGGTGATAGGTCTTAACGGAGAAATGCCATTAATGTTATAGGGCGACATGACGAGTGGTGCAACTAAGTAGCATTGTGCAATGGGGGATTGGACGGTGGTATGTGATGGGGGTTGCATTGTTGAGAGGAGTGCATTAATGCACCAAATATGGGACATGCATCGGAGGCCTTGATGGCTTACAAGTTATGATAAACTCATAAGGGGTGTGTTTCCATGTCCTTCGACCATGTGTCTTGATGGAATGATGACAACTCACCCCCACCCCTATGCCAAAGACACTCCATCTAGGGGGACTATTAACGTTTAACATTATTATAACATTACTATTATATTTTAATTTAAGTTTTATTTATACCATTAATATTTTAACCTTTAATATCCTTATCAAATTAATAATATTAAGATATTATATTTATTGTCATTGTTTGTTAAAATTACAAACGTTATTTTATCTTTAACATTTTCTTAAATTTTAAATATTAAGTATTAGATAATTTCGTTTAGTATATCTATATATAATATTATTATTTATATAATATAATATAATATATTATATATATATATAATATCTATATTTATATATATATATATATAGTATTAATATTATATATATAATATATATATATAATTTAATATATATATATATATATATATAATTCATGGTCAATAAAATAAAGTTCTCTCTAGCCCATGTATCTCTCCCTGGTCAATAATCCTGGATATCAACCATAGACCTCCATCTTGAAGGTGAGGATGCAACTATCTGGGAAAATTATATTAAAACTCTAAAATTTGTAGATGTTACCATCTGTGACAATGAAGACCAACTCATATGGACAAATTCCTCACATAAAATACGCCTCAAAATATGAATACCTATCACAACTTCAAACAACTGAAAAACATTCCTAGTGGGGGAACATCCCATGGAAATTGTGTTGCTCCCTAAAATCTAAAATGTTCATGTGGCTTATGTCGAAAGGGAAAGTCCCCACTTGGGACACGCTCCAAAAAAGGCCATTCCAAGGCCCCAACATGGGCCTTTTGTACAAATCTGATGTTGAATCTATAAACCACATTTTTATAAATTGTCCCTTTGCAAAACATGTTTGGATGGAATTGAACATTCATGTACCCAAGCCTTAGACTGGGTTACTAAGAACATGTCTCTCTATTTGAAACCTTAGCTCTCTAGCCACCTTTGGACAACCTTAATGGTATTCTCTTGTGTACGAGTTGGGGCATATGGCTTGAACAAAATGCTTCTATTTTTTAGAACATACCCCCAAACTCCTCTAAAGTCTCCTCACAATGTTTGGCTATTCTCTCTTTATGGAATATCATTTAGGGTGACCTGCTACAAATAACCTTACTGAACTCTTCACTCTTTACATCATCATTCTTCTCACTATCTCCAAGAATGCCATATCTCTCCATATATATGGAAATTCTCAAGTGGTTATAAAATGGATGTAAAGAAAATTAGTGCTCTGAAACTTCACTATGCTTCCTCTCATAAAAAAAAAAAATAAATAAATCTTAAATCTCTCACATATCTCTAATGATACCATCTACAAGCACAAAAAATGAAGACGTAGATTGAATCTTGAAAATTGGATTGGCCTTGGACAGAGGTGCATGATCAATATCTAAGATTAAAGAAGACCTCATATCATAATTTCTTTTTTATCCTTAGGTCTGACTAAACGTTGGGGCCTATTATGCAGGAAAAATGTTTTCAATGGAATCTTTTGCAAAATATTTTTACTAAAGATGTTATGTTTTGATGTTTTACTTTTTCAAATGTTACATATCAACTTTATGTATATATTTGTTGGTGACTATTCTGGATAAAAATGTCTCATGTGGATTGTATTTTTAGAGACAACTTTGTTGTTAGTCTCCTTTTTGTATGACTATGGCAACATGTAAACCATTTTTTACTTATGATAGTTGTTAAACAACTGCAACGAGTTTTTTTGTATACACACATGAAAAACACTTGATAGGGCTAGAAGCCATAAACATGCTTAAGCATTTGCCTATGTAGCCTCTTTTATTATAATAGAAGTTGTAGGTTTTTTTCTTTGGAAAAAATAATTTTTTTTTGTTGGCTTGATCCATGAGGATTTGAACCTTGAATCTCATTGTTTACATAACACTTCATATCATGGTGATCACCAAATGAGCTACCACCCATGGACCTTTTGTTTAGTGGGAAAAACCTATCATAACTCAGTTGTCAAACCAATAGTGGAGGCAACCATTACTGGCTACTATCCACAAATGCAGGTTGACTCGTCACTGTTGTTCAAGGAAAACCACGCTACCTGTAATTACCTGTTGGTGGTCCGTAAGGGGGTAAACTTTCACTCCTGTGAGATGAGTCCAGGTCTTGGGTGTTAACTTGTTTCCTCACATTCAAGGAAGATGAGCTCTTAGCTAAGTAAAAGCAGTTTTAGGGCATATCCAAGCCTAACCATGGACCTTCTTGTTAATATTATTATTATATATATATATATATATATATATATATATATATATATATATATAATTTAGTATTATAATAAAAAAATCTTTATTTATTTGGTATTGGTACTATTAAGATTTTATTATTTCTATATTATTAATATTAATATTTAGTATTAATGAATTAATTATCACTAACTCTATCTTATTTCTTTTGTTCATGAGGTAATTTTGTTTCCTTCAAAAAATTGTATTTTAATTCATATTTATGCAAAAAAAATACATTTTGCATATACCCCTGTAGTGCATTCACTAGGATTTGCCCAGATCTAGGGGCTAACAACCCTAGGCCACAAAAAATATAAAAATAAGATATAGGGCATGGTGGACCATCAAAGAAAAAACCCCGAAGGGGCCATGAAAACAAAGCCCAAAACAGACATCAATACATTACAAAAACAAGAATAAACCCCAATAAATATTTTTTTTGAATGGGTCAAACCATGGGCCTCCAACCCCAACCAGGTGCCAATATATAACACATCCCATAGTGCCAAGAAAACAATGAGCCCAAACCAACAACAAATCAGTGAGTGACAAATCCCCATGGAAACCCAGGCCATAACCAGACAAGCAACAAACCGACATCGGAGTAAGGGAAAAGGTGATGATAGTAGGAGTTGGCGGTGGCAAAAACCCAAAAACTCAAGTGCAAAAACACCAACGACAACAAGAGAGACCTCAGTGGCAGAGGTTGCAAAGAACCTGCGACGATGAACACACAGAGGCACCAACAATCTCGTAAGTAATCAACCAAAGATTGCCCTGGTACCATGCGTGAACAAGACTCCTCATCAAAATAAAACGGGCATAAAACCATGAGCCAAGCAACAAGGGGCCACCCAACCCACAACCCCCTCAACCCTTCCAGTAGACCGCGACAGGTGGCGACACAGAACCACACTCCAATGAGCATCAACGCACTAGACAAAGAAATGCCAAGAGGAAACGCCACGACAGGACAACGATGGGAGGCATGAACTAGGACAAAGGCAACTAAAGTTAGTCATCTCACCTCGCTCCCTCAACTCCTCCTTCAAATCCAAGTGCATTTTTATAAGTAATTATTCTTCCTTTCACTTTTTTATCGCTATTTTTTATTATAAGATCAATCATTATTATATTATATTTTAATTTAGATATAAAATTAATATTAATTGTTAAATATTATTTATAAAGTTTTAATATTTTAACTCACATTATTTAATTATTAGTTTTTTTCTCCCATTAATTGTTATTTCTTATTATTAATTTGTTCCTTCTCCTCCTTTCCACTTACTATTTGTTCTTATCACAACTATTTCTTTAATTAACCTTTTTATTGAATATTGAATCAATCTCCCAATGATTATATCTTTAATTTAATAATAAATTAATCTCCAATGGTTATATTTTTAATTTAATAATAAATTGATCTCCAATGGTTATATTTTTAATTTAATAATTAATTAATGTGGTTACTTATTTTTTCGATCCCTAGACTTATGGTTCCTCCCCTATTTATTCTCAAATTTTTCTTACTATTTATTCTTATTAAAACTATTTTCTTTTTACTAACATGTATGTGTGTGTCTATATATATAATGGTGATGTGTGTGGGGACACGTTTCATATTAAATCAATCTCTCAATGCTTATATTTGTATTTCACATTAAATAATTTGCGATGAGTTCCCCGCTCTCCCTTGTTGTTGCCAACCTTTCAATGGAATATTTTGAATCCAAAGCCTTGGCTTCTGCTCCGTTCAACCCTAAGCTTTGGAAGAGGTTTGTGGATGATACATTCATCAACTAGCCTCATGGTAGTGAAGTTAGATTTATTCCTTCAACATCTTAATAATCTTTCGAGCTCCATTAAGTTCACCATGGAGACAGAAATTAATGGTAGCCTTCATTTCCTTGACGTTCTCATCTCCAAGAAAAATGATGCCTCTTTCTCTCACCAAGTATTTAGGAAGAAAATCCACACGGAGCAATACCTTCATGCTAGTTCCCATCATTTTCCGGTTCAAAAGATTGGTGTTCTCAACACTTTGCCCACTTGTGCTCTTAGGGTCTCAAATAAAGATCACTTGGTTGATGAGGAAACCCATCTCCTTAAAGTTTTTCAAAATAATGGTTATAGTTATCCTAAGATGTCAGGGCTTTCTTAAAGGCTAACAAAGGTCCTAAATTAAGAAAAGATCAAAGAGAATTGATTACCAATGTTCAACTTCCTTTTATCCAAGGTACTACCGACAAGATTGCTCGAATTTTAACGAAGCACGAGATCTCTTCTACTTTTAGACCCTTGAATACTATTTGTAGCTCCCTCAGATCCATCAAAGACTCGTTGGATCCAAAAGACATGAAAGATGTTTATTTAATCCCATGTTCCTATAGGACCCCCTACATTAGAGAAATATGTCGCTCTGTAAATCAAAGAATTTGTGAGCATGCAGATAATATCAAACATTGTAGGACTCGTTCCTCACCTTTGGCGGAACATGTTGAAAAAACTAAACACCACATTTGTCTAGAAGTTTCTCATGTCATCGCAAGGATTAACCACTTCCATCACTGTATATTTAGGGAAGCTATCAAAATTGAAAAGAGGTCTATGACGTTGAATAGGGATGATAGATGGAAGATTAGTAGTTGTTGGTTCTAGTCTCTTTTTCCCTGAGCTTGTGCCCTTCCCCTTCCCCTTCTCCTTTCTTTCTTAGTGTTGTTCTCCCTTCTTTTAAGTTGGTTCCTCAATGTTTTTTCTTTTTTCTTTACTTCTTTTTCTCATTTTCATTGTTCTTGTCTTATTTTAGTTTCATAATTTATAATTAATTTATTCCTATTATTATTATTATTAATTTTAATGCTATCCTTATTGATTGATTTATTTTATTATTATAATTATTATTTACTTTTAAATTTTTTCTTCTTCAAGAATTACTACTATTATTTTAAAGTAATATGATTAAGTCAAAGCAATATTATTATCATTATTATATCTCTAGGGAGGCATGGTATTCACTTTATATTAAGTTTTGTCTTTGACTGGGTATTAGTTTGTCTTTGACCAAAAATTTATGGCGCTTATCCATAGTTTAACATTAGGAATTCATTTTTTGTTATTACTATTATTTCAATTTATTTATTCTTAATGTGATTGGTTGAGGTCTTATTATGGATTGTTTAGTAACTTCCGTTTCTAATAGTTACTAATTTATTTTCTTAAGTTTTATTTTTTATTTAACTTTTTGATTTTTTGGTTTTCCTTTTTCTATTATTTCTATTTTCATGAATTATAATTTTTTCACACTATTTTCAATTTAAATGACTTAAAATAACTTCTTCTTTTTTTCTATTAGTTACTAATTTGTTTTTAGTTTTATTTCTTTTTTATTTACCTTTTTTATTTTTTATTTTTTTTCCATTTCCCTGAATTATAGTTTTTTCTCCATATCTTATGACAAAATTTAAAGAGGAAAAAAATTTTAAAAGCATTTTGCAATATTATTTTTTTATTTTTTTTGTCTTTTTCTTTGTCCTTTTATTTTTTCTCTATTTTCAATATCAATTCCTTTAATCATAGTTTTTTTTTTT
>APFE030001327.1:8018-24546 GCA_000404065.3 Pinus taeda | reverse complement strand
TGTCAAGCCACGGATCAAGTGTCGGTAATACCGAGGAGAGAATGAACCGTCGGATCACTACATATCGTGACCGTCGGATTGTAAGTTACAAAATGTACAACGGTAAAGAAACACACTTTACCTAACTCTATACCTAACTCTATACTAGACCAAGTTGAACTTAACTATTTCCTATGTGTCGGAATATCCTAACAATGTCATCACTGGACCCATAGGGCCCTCAATTTTGTAGGGAGGCTAGTTCTAACCAAAGTTGTACTACAAGCTATTCCTAAATATATGCTCTCCATAATCTCGGCTCCCAAAGGAGTCCTGCAGCAAATGGGAGTGATTCAGAGAACTTTCTTATGGACAAGAAATGCAGAGAAGAAAAAATGGGCACTAGTCGCATGGAATAAATTGTGCAAACCCAAACATTTGGGAGGGTTAAACCTGCTAGACCCCTTCACCATCAATAGGGCCTGTGGGGCCACACTTTGGTGGAAATGGCTAAGGAACCCAATCTTCCTTGGGCTAGACATTGGAAGGAGAAATACGCTCCAACGCACAACACTCAGAACTTGATCAGAATGCAAGAGAATCCAGAGGGTTCACCAGTTTGGAACCTAGCAAGGAAAAATCGAGGAATTATACAGGAGAATAGCTTATGGGACATTCCCAATGGGAAAATGGCCTTTTTCTGGGAGGATTCCTGGTAACAACTCCCTAAGTTAGAGAGGTCAGAATTTGCAGATCTGCAAAGAAATTATCAAGGGCTTGGGAGAACAACGGTAAATCACTATTGGAATCCTAATAACAGGGACCCGAAATGGAGAAATTGGGCAATCAATGAAACAGAGAACATAACTGAAGCAAACAACGACGTCAGGGACCTACAAACTCTATTAAACAAAAGAAGAATTAGGAAGGCATATGACAACGATCAACTAAGATGGGGAAAGAAAGGAGGGGGCAATTTCACGCTCAAAGAAGCCATAAATTGTATCGAAGATCCAGAGCAAATTGAAAAGGTACAATGGAGCAGCAAGGTCTGGAATTCTCAGTTCTTGCCAAAAATTAAAATCTTCCTCTGGCTCCTAATGCACAGGAAAACTCTAACTTGGGAGAATCTCCGCAAGAAAGGGTTTTGTGGCCCTTCTAGGTGTCCCATGTGCAACAAGGAAGAAGAAACTATGAACCATCTCTTCAACACATGTGAATCGGAAAACCTAATGTGGACTTGGGCGGAAAATACTTTGCAGCAAACAGACAGAACCAGAGAGTCCATCCAAGGGCACCATCGAGAATTGGCGAGGCAATTTCTCCAGTAATCAAAGGGTCAACATCATTTGGAAAATAATGCCAGGGTTTATTACATGGACAATCTGGAAAGAACGGAACACGAGAGTATTCTTAAACGAAACCAGGGATATAAATCACTCAATAGAAATTATCATACAAAATATAAGACAATTGGTTCTTGTCAAAAGCAAAGTAGATCAAGATAGTAAAGCTTCAAATCGGGAGTTACAATTTTTGAAAGCCTTTAACCTGGATAATGGAACTTGCGTGGCTACAGTGAATCGCCAACAGGAGATAAGCACCACTTTAAGCATATGGAAACGACCACCTTTAGGCTTCCTCAAGCTAAATTTCGATGGTGCATCGAGAGGTAATCCAGGAATGGTTGGCATTGGTGGCATTATAAGGAATAATGAAGGAGAAATTCAGCACATCTACAGCAGAGCCTTAGGAGAAGGAACGAACAATGAGATGGAGTTCGCAGCAATGGAACAGGGTCTCAGAATTCTTAGAAATTTACAGGCAAGCGCAGCAGTAGTTGAGGGGGATTCCCAGCTCGTAATAACAGTAGCCAAAAGGATGTATGCGGGAGTTAAAGCTAGCAAGGTTACACAACACTGGCGACTCGCTAAAGTAATAGAAAGTATAGCGAAGCATTTGGAGTGGCTGAAAGGTTTAATCTTTCAGCTGTTCGTCGTAAAGCCAATGTAGTTGCTGACCATTTGGCAAATTATGGTATAGAGAACCCCACTAGCATATTGGATAGCTGTTGGCAGGACGTCATCTGCCCGGAATTAAGAAATAAGTGTACCCTGCTCTTGAGGCAGGATTTGGTGAATGAAAGGTAAGGACGAAGAGGCGGCGATCGATGCAGGCTTAATGAAATGATGAGGATCATGCGTATTGTGGTAAGAATTAAAAGTTGGCAAAAGAGCGAAGGACAGGCAGAACAGGAGCATTCAATGCTCGAGAACGAGGGAGTAATTCCCATCAGATATATGATCAAAAAAAATAAGCGTCACCGACGTCCATACGGAAGATGGGACACTTGGAATGCTTCGGAGGAGAGCAAGAGAGGTGACCGTAAAAGAAGGAAATCAGGTCATTACAGAAAATATAAACCACCAAGCAAGAATAATTATGATAAGACCTGCGGGCAACAGAGGATAGGTTGGAATGTACCCAGTAATTCTCCCAATCTCATCTATTTATTCTCAGCCCCTGGCAACGACAAAGCCACTGTTTCTTCGAGTTGTAGGCTGAAAATCTTTTCCGTAATCCTTAGAACGTTGAGCGGTCAGTCGTGTGTGGTTAAGATAATGGCAGGTGAGGGGAGCCGAAACACATCGGCCAACCGAGATCTGAAACGAGCTCGGGAAGCCTATGAAACACGAACCTCGCAAAAAGAAAAACGAAGAATTGAGGAGCTGGAGGCCATTGTTACTAAGGAGGAGGAAAATTTGGAAGCACAGGAGTTGGAGAAGGAAATGGATTGGGTTCAGGACCCTGGTACAGTAACAACGTGTGCAACTCAGTATGTGCATATGCAAGCAAAGATGTGGAGGATGAAAAAATTGTTGGCTAAGGCCATTAGTATGCAGGGGGACTACACCAACCAAGTTCGTCAAGCTCAATAGGCAATTGCAGTCACGTCAGAGGAGCATATGGCGATTCTGGAGAGTCTGGAGTTCAAGATCAGCAGTCTGAAGCAACAATTTGACAGTGTTTCAAAGAAACTCACAGTCCTGATCAGTCTCTTGCGTCATACTATAAGTCAAGATGCCAGGAATGTTGGGGAAAAGATGGAGGGGCACATAGGTGATAATCAGAGTACACTTCCAGTGCCATCTGAGGCGAGCAAAGCTAAGGCGTTCACTGGTCCGGATACCTCCAAGAATTATATTGTTCTTGAAATGTAATGAGTCTCTGCTGTCCGATCTTGCTGAATTCCTGAGGGATGGGTCAGTTTATGTGTCTGTCAACCTTGGCTTTTTCTTTGTTTTATCAAATTTTGCTCTAGGCTAAACTATAGATGTCATTGGCTCTATGTGAATTATTGTTTGGTTACTGCAGATTTTGTCAACCCCCAACTTTCTCTACCACCCTGCATGGTGTGCCCCGGGGTCTTGTGGATGCTCTTTTTTTATCATGACAAGGTGCTTGCTTTGTAGGATGGAAGTCCTCCGTCTGCTCGAGCAGACCTTTTGTAAAATATGTATTCTGATTCTAATATAATTTGTTGATTTACAAAAAAAAAAAAAATAGATTGATAGATTGAGAGGACCATATTAAATGTTAAATGTTAAACATTACATGTTTACGTTTATTTTTTTACGTGAGATCTACCACCATATTGGGTTGTAGAGCGCCTCTCGGCGCAATAAATATTAACCATTGATCTATGTATACTATTATGAATATTCCAACATATTCCATGGAGTTTAAATCTTCGCCATCCACCTAATAATTATGACATTGTCTAAACATGCTATGTTTTGGAGTTTTTGGTTGAAATATGGTTTTTTTTGGCTAAATTTTAGTTTTTGTTGTTTAAAATGGGTTTTTGACAATATATATGGATTCAACACCTTGAAAACCCCTTGGAACAGTCAGATTATGGAGAGTTTACAACTCAAACATTTGATTCAAAGGAATATCTCTGGATTTTAGACAAATTAGACTAGAAAATATGCAGAAAAACTCTCTAAAACCTAGTCATTAGTGACACTTTTTGGAAGGTTTTGCGGTGGGTTTTTCCAGTCTAATTTCTCTAAAATCTGGCAGGACTTTATTAAAATCACAAGCTTGATGGGTAATGCCTGCACAATCAAAGTGCCATAGGGGTTTTTCAGGGCGCTGAATCCATATATATTGTCGAAAAACCAATTTAAATAACACAAATCAAGATTTCACCTCAATTTTTTAGTTGGATTTCGGCACCGGAAAGTCTAAAAAGTCACACTAAAGACGACTCCCTCCAAAACATAGAGTATACAGACTACAACAATAATTAGTGACAATTAAATTAAAATTTTGGAAGTCCTGTTATGAAATATACATATCTATCAACATAATTAAATTAATCTCCTAACAGTTATATTTTTATTATCTATTATTTCATATTAAATTAATCTTCCATTGATTATATTTTTATTTCATATTAAATTAATTTTCCAATGGTTATATTTTTATTTCATATAAAGTTAATCTCCAATGGCTATAATTTTTATTTTCATATTAAATTAGTTCCCCAACTATTATACATTTTATTAAATTAATAATAATAATTTGTTAGATCTAAGACTTTTGTGATACATAATTTAGAAATAATAAGTCTTTCGGATTAATCACATTGTTAGGATTTGGTCGAGTTTGGAACCAACTAATATGGATCATCTTGAGGACAAGGTGAGAAATCAATGGATCTATAAGAATAAATAGCATGGATGTATCATTGCAAAAAATAAATTATTTAAGAATTGGTGTTATGGAATAATAAAATATAAACTATTATTTTTCAAATTTACTGATTTATATAAAATAATTATTACTTAATAAAAATATTATTTGATGGGGGTGACTATTCCCGATATATATATATATATATATATACTATATATTATATATATATTATATATATATATATATGAAAAATAAGATGTTAGGAATAAATAAATCTAATTCAATATATTTAATAATTATTTATTAATATTATCAGTATGATCGTTATTGGTTAGAGCATAGCTTATTCCCTTAAATAGAAATATAATACTTTTAAAATATAAAAATAGAGTCGTAGGTTAAGAATTATTAATAATCTATGTTATATTTTCAAATTTAATAATATTGCAAAAAATAATAAATTGAGAAAGAGGAAAGGTTAAGAGGGGAAATAAAATAAGACCTAAAACCCAAGGGGTTTCAAAAAAGCATAATTAATTTATTTTGTGGGTGACTTAGACTTAGGATTCCTCCCCTACTTATTTCCTTGGTTTGATCAAATTTTCCTCATTAGATGAACCACACTAGCTCATTCTAAAGGCATTAAAACTATTTATGTGATGGATCGAGAAGAAGAAGCTCATTATAATTCAACTCACTCTAAACTCAATTTTAAAAGGTGCAATCTAACTTATACAGGAAACAACCTTTTTTCACAGGATTCCGACAATACGCAAACAAGATGTAGAAATTCCTTGTAGATTCAAACTGCATATGTAATTTGCTAAAACAAAATAATTGGATCTACTCTACTCGTCATCAGAAACAAATAGACGATCAAGGAATCACAACATAAACATGAGACAAGATTCAATCACATATGCTCAAAGATTTATCTAAGGGGAAAACAATTGCTCTAAACCCTTTCCTATTTGTATTGAATTAGTCAAAAAATAAAGAAGAAATAAAATGCTTGTTCAACCCTGAGCAACCTCTACACTAGTATAATCTATTCACTACTTCCTAGACAAGCTCTGGTCAATACTTAACCAAATCCAAGCTTGCCCAATTCCTTATTTCCTTGTGTTGTTCCTCAAGGAATTAGCCCCCTATTAATTAGGGAAATTCCCAATTAGAATTGTGCAATGCCTATAGGCCCTTCTCTGACTACATGCACCACATGTGCAATTTAGAATTTTCTACAACTGATAATACATTGCCCTTGAACTCCATTCTCAACTAGGTAACTCGATTTATCTACATGCATCAATTATTCTAGGTTGATTGATGAGTTAACTAAAAGATCAACTAAAGTTACACCCACTACTGGACCCTCCACTAATTCTTAATCAATTAGAATTGGTTAAACTCATAATAAATTCAATTAACTGAACATGATTGCTTAAATTAGCAATCAATCAAAATCAAACATAACTCAAGTGTTTCCTACTTGAATTAACTGAGTGACAAGGCCAGGTCACCTCAGTTAACTACCACCAAGCTATATTTTTATAAAATTAGAATTCAAATTTCTCTTAATTATTTTTTGGGAAAAATTAAATTAGGAATTTCTTATTTCATTTTCAACACTCCCTCTCAATAAGAAAGTGCTTATCTACTACCCCGATCCTGCCTATATGGAACTCAAATTTGCATCTTGACAATTCCATTGTCAAAGTATCTGCATCTTGTTCCTCTGTAGGAATGTACAACAACAACATGATTCTCCTCTGCACACAATCTCATAGATGGTGATACTGGATGTCGATATGCTTTGACCGATCACAAAAAAATGGATTCTCATAGAGTTTGATATAACTTTGGTTGTCACTGTAAATAAATGTAGGATCCATCATTTGACCAAATAACCCAACAAGGATCTTTCTCATCCAAATAGCCTCACATGTTGCTTGGCTAGCAACCATGTACTATGCCTCTAGTAAGTTGAGTGCAACAAATCTCTGCCTCTTGCTCTCTTAAGAAACTATTGTTGACCCAACACTGAAAATGCCTCCTTATGTGCTCTTCCTGTCTGATGGACTCCCTGCCCAATCTGCTTTTGTGAAGCCTTGCAACATCAATCCCTCTGTCTACCTGTACCAAAGACCAAACTGAGTGGTGCCTCTGAGGTATCTCAACACCTGCTTTGTTGCCTTCCAATATAGTTTGGTTGGATTAACCATAGCTTGATTACTATGGTTAACTGCATAACACATGTTTAGTCATGTTTTTATCAAATATATAAGTGGACACACGAGTTGCCTATAGATGGTAGCCTCCACTACTTCACCTGAAGTAACATCTTCCTTCCTCCAATTCCCTGCTAGAGGAGTCTCCATGGGTTTGTTGCTCTCCATGTCGAACTTCTTCAATATCCCGTTAGCATACTTGCCCCGAGAGACAAACATTTCCCCATATCCTTGCCATACTTCCATACTGAGGAAATAAAGCATGAGCCTTAGGTCCTTCATCTCGAATTCTCTTGCAAAATCCTCTTTGCAAGACTTGATCAACTTCCCATCACTGGTTAAAATTAAATCATCAACATATAATACTATAATCAATAATTTAGCTTCAACAACAATATGGTAAAGGTTTGCATCTGCTTCACTTTTGGTGAAGCCCAACCTAGTGAAATAATTGTCAATCTCGGTGTACCAAGCACAGGGTGCTTGTTTCAATCCATAGAATGCTCGGTTGAGCCTGCACACATGTGACTCTTTGTCGAAGGCCTCAAATCCTTTTGGATTCTCAATATACACATCTTCCTTAATCACTCCATTGAGGAATGTTGTCTTCACATCCATCTGATGGATCTTCCACCTCATCTGCACTGCAAGAGCTAGAATTGATCCGATTGAATAATACCTTGAAACTAGAGCAAAGGTCTCCTCATAGTCATTTCCCTCCACTTGAGAGAACCCGTCGGCCACAAATATGGTCTTGTGTTTCTCGATGCTTCCATATATTGCTTGCTTCACCTTGTAGATCCACCTGGAACCCACCACTGACTTGTCCTGTGGTCTTGGGACCACTTCCCAAACATTGTTTCTGATAATGGAGTCATACTGCTCTACCATGGCATCAACCCATACTGGTTGTTGCACTGCTTCCTCAAATGAGGTTAGCTCAGTATCTACAAGCTCACTCATTAGAGCCATGTAGCTAATGTATCGATCTGGTGACCTCCTTTGCTTATGTTGTGATGTGGGTGCTCCCAGATTCTCTCTAACATCATGCAATAATTTGTCAGCTTCTCTAGTGTGCTTCCTTCCATCTCTGGATTTCTCTTCTTGAGTGGAAGTCTCCACTATATCTACCTCTGCTTCTGGTTGGTCCATAACTTCCCAAGGTTCCTCCTTTGGAGCCAAGAGCTTATGCTCTGAATGCAATTGAATCTCCCTCTCAAGGGAACACCTCGTTGCCTTCTCCTCATCAAATTTTACATCTCTTCTGACATCTGTCATCCTGAGAGATGGAAAGTACACACTATAGTTGTGAGGTGTTTTTGTGTACCCCACTGTCAGGCCAGGCAGTAACTCCATAGGGCATAAATAAATTGACTGTATTATTCCATCAGGTAAGTCCTCATTATATACATGAGGGAGAGACTGTTCAATTCGTCTCCCGATGACTGTTCATATTTCCTATCTATCTATTTACAATAATACAACCAATCACAAGGATTAGGTGTCAACATTCCCCCCCTTAATCCGAAGGGATGTTGGTGAGTCCAAGCATCGTTCTGAATCGTTCAAGCTTTTCTCTTCCAAGCGCTTTGGTGAAGATGTCTGCAATTTGCTCATTTGTGGAACAATGACGGAGATGGATTGTTTTGGCCTCAACACGATGTCGAGTCAGATGATATTTAGTATTGATCTGCTTTGTTCGAAATCAATGGATCTATAAGAATAAATAGCATGGATGTATCATTGTAAAAAAAAAAATTATTTAAGAATTGGTGTTATGGAATAATAAAATATAAACTATTATTTTTCAAATTTACTGATTTATATAAAATAATTATTACTTAAAAAAATATTATTTGATGGGGGTGACTTATCCCCGATATATATATATATATATGAAATAGATGTTAGGAATAAAATATTCTAATTCAATATATTTTAATAATTATTTATAATATTATCAGTATGATCGTTATTGGTTAGAGCATAGCTTATTCCCTTAAATAGAAATATAATACTTTTAAAATATAAAAATAGAGTCGTAGGTTAAGAATTATTAATAATCTATGTTATATTTTCAAATTTAATAATATTGCAAAAAATAATAAATTGAGAAAGAGGAAAGGTTAAGAGGGGAAATAAAATAAGACCTAAAACCCAAGGGGTTTCAAAAAAGCATAATTAATTTATTTTGTGGGTGACTTAGACTTAGGATTCCTCCCATACTTATTTCCTTGGCTTGATCAAATTTTCCTCATGAGATAAACCACACTAGCTCATTCTAAAGGCATTAAAACTATTTATGTGATGGATCGAGAAGAAGAAGCTCATTATAATTCAACTCACTCTAAACTCAATTTTAAAAGGTGCAATCTAACTTATACAGGAAACAACCTTTTTTCACAGGATTCCGACAATACGCAAACAAGATGTAGAAATTCCTTGTAGATTCAAACTGCATATGTAATTTGCTAAAACAAAATAATTGGATCTACTCTACTCGTCATCAGAAACAAATAGACGATCAAGGAATCACAACATAAACATGAGACAAGATTCAATCACATATGCTCAAAGATTTATCTAAGGGGAAAACAATTGCTCTAAACCCTTTCCTATTTGTATTGAATTAGTCAAAAAATAAAGAAGAAATAAAATGCTTGTTCAACCCTGAGCAACCTCTACACTAGTATAATCTATTCACTACTTCCTAGACAAGCTCTGGTCAATACTTAACCAAATCCAAGCTTGCCCAATTCCTTATTTCCTTGAGTTGTTCCTCAAGGAATTAGCCCCCTATTAATTAGGGAAATTCCCAATTAGAATTGTGCAATGCCTATAGGCCCTTCTCTGACTACATGCACCACCTATGCAATTTAGAATTTTCTACAACTGATAATACATTTCCCTTGAACTCCATTCTCAACTAGGTAACTCGATTTATCTACATGCATCAATTATTCTAGGTTGATTGATGAGTTAACTAAAAGATCAACTAAAGTTACACCCACTACTGGACCCTCCACTAATTCTTAATCAATTAGAATTGGTTAAACTCATAATAAATTCAATTAACTGAACATGATTGCTTAAATTAGCAATCAATAAAAATCAAACATAACTCAAGTGTTTCCTACTTGAATTAACTGAGTGACAAGGCCAAGTCACCTCAGTTAACTACCTCCAAGCTATATTTCTATAAAATTAGAATTCAAATTTCTCTTAATTATTTTTTGGGAAAAATTAAATTAGGAATTTCTTATTTCATTTTCAACACTCCCTCTCAATAAGAAAGTGCTTATCTACTACCCCGATCCTGCCTATATGGAACTCAACTTGCATCTTGACAATTCCATTGTCAAAGTATCTGCATCTTGTTTCTCTGTAGGAATGTACTCCAACAACATGATTCTCCTCTGCACACAATCTCATAGATGGTGATAACGGATGTCGATATGCTTTGACCGATAACAAAAAACTGGATTCTCATAGAGTTTGATATAACTTTGGTTGTCACTATAAATAAATGTAGGATCCATCATTTGACCAAATAACCCAACAAGGATCTTTCTCATCCAAATAGCCTCACATGTTGCTTGGCTAGCAACCATGTACTATGCCTCTAGTAAGTTGAGTGCAACAAATCTCTGCCTCTTGCTCTCTTAAGAAACTATTGTTGACCCAACACTGAAAATGCCTCCTTATGTGCTCTTCCTGTCTGATGGACTCCCTGCCCAATCTGCTTTTGTGAAGCCTTGCAACTTCACTCCCTCTGTCTACCTGTACCAAAGACCAAACTGAGTGGTGCCTCTGAGGTATCTCAACACCTGCTTTGTTGCCTTCCAATATAGTTTGGTTGGATTAACCATAGCTTGATTACATTGGTTAACTGCATAACACATGTTTAGTCATGTTTTTATCAAATATATAAGTGGACACACGAGCTGCCTATAGATGGTAGCCTCCACTACTTCACCTGAAGTAACATCTTCCTTCCTCTAATTCCCTGCTAGACGAGTCTCCATGGGTTTGTTGCTCTCCATGTCGAACTTCTTCGGTATCGTGTTATCATACATGCCCCGAGAGACAAACATTTCCCCATCTCCTTGCCATACTTCCATACTGAGGAAATAATGCATGAGACTTGATAACCTTCTCATCACTCGTTAAAATTAAATCATCAACATATAATACTATAATCAATAATTTACCTTCAACAACAATATTGTAAAGGTTTGCATCTGCTTGACTTTTGGTGAAGCCCAACCTAGTGAAATAATTGTCAATCACGGTGTACCAAACACAGGGTGCTTGTTTCAATCCATAGAATGCTCGGTTGAGTCTGCACACATGTGACTCTTTGTCGAAGGTCTCAAATCCTTTTGGATTCTCAAAGTACACATATTCCTTAATCACTCCATTGAGGAATGTTGTCTTCACATCCATCTGATGGATCTTCCACCTCATCTGCACTGCAAGAGCTAGAATTGATTCGATTGAATAATACCTTGAAACTAGAGCAAAGGTCTCCTCATAGTCAATTCCCTCCACTTGAGAGAACCCCTTGGCCACAAATATGGTCTTGTGTTTCTCGATGCTTCCATCTATTGCTTGCCTACCCTTGTAGATCCACCTGGAACCCACCACTGACTTGTCCTGTGGTCTTGGGACCACTTCCCAAACATTGTTTCTGATAATGGAGTCATACTGCTCTACCATGGCATCAACCCATACTGGTTGCTGCATTGCTTCCTCAAACAAGGTTAGCTCAGTATCTACGAGCTCACTCATTAGAACCATGTAGCTAATGTATCGATCTGGTGACCTCCTTTGCTTGTGTTGTGATGTGGGTGCTCCCAGATTCTCTCTAACATCATGCAATAATTTGTCAGCTTCTCTAGTGCGCTTCCTTCCATCTCTGGATGTATCTTCTTGAGTGGAAGTCTCCACTCTCTCTACCTCTACTTGTGGTTGCTCCATGACTTCCCAAGGTTCCTCCTTTGGAGCCAAGAGCTTATGCTCTGAATGCAACTGAATCTCCCTCTCAAGGGAACACCTCATTGCCTTCTCCTCATCAAATTTTACATCTCTTCTGACATCTGTCATCCTGAGAGATGGAAAGTACACACTATAGTTGTGAGGTGTTTCTGTGTACCCCACTGTCAGGCCAGGTAGTAACTCCATAGGGCATAAATAAATTGACTGTATTATTCCATCAGGTAAGTCCTCATTATATACATGAGGGAGAGACTGTTCAGTTCGTCTCCCGATGACTGTTCATATTTCCTATCTATCTATTTACAATAATACACCAAATCACAAGGATTAGGTGTCAACATTCCCCCCCTTAATACGAAGGGATGTTGGTGAGTCCAAGCATCGTTCTGAATCGTCCAAGCTTTTCTCTTCCCAGCGCTTTGGTGAAGATGTCTACAATTTGCTCTTTTGTGGAACAATGACGGAGATGGATTGTTTTGGCCTCAACATGATGTCGAATCAGATGATATTTAGTATTGATCTGCTTCGTTCGATCATGGAACTTTGGGTGCTTGGCCAACTAATATGGTTCATCTTGAGGACAAGGTGAGAAATCAGTGGATCTATAAGAATAAATAGCATGGATGTATCATTGCAAAAAATAAATTATTTAAGAATTGGTGTTATGGAATAATAAAATATAAACTATTATTTTTCAAATTTACTGATTTATATAAAATAATTATTACTTAATAAAAATAATTATTTAATGGGGGTTGACTTATTCCCGATATATATAATATTATATTTATATATATATATATATATATAATATTCTAATTCAACTATATTTTTAATAATTATTTATTAATATTATCAGTATGATCGTTATTGGTTAGAGCATAGCTTATTCCCTTAAATAGAAATATAATACTTTTAAAATATAAAAATAGAGTCGTAGGTTAAGAATTATTAATAATCTATGTTATATTTTCAAATTTAATAATATTGCAAAAAATAATAAATTGAGAAAGAGGAAAGGTTAAGAGGGGAAATAAAATAAGACCTAAAACCCAAGGGGTTTCAAAAAAGCATAATTAATTTATTTTGTGGGTGACTTAGACTTAGGATTCCTCCTCTACTTATTTCCTTGGCTTGATCAAATTTTCCTCATTAGATGAGCCACACTAGCTCATTCTAAAGGCATTAAAACTATTTATGTGATGAATCGAGAAGAAGAAGCTCATTATAATTCAACTCACTCTAAACTCAATTTTAAAAGGTGCAATCTAACTTATATAGGAAACAACCTTTTTTCACAGGATTCCGACAACACACAAACAAGATGTAGAAATTCCTTGTAGATTCAAACTGCATATGTAATTTGCTAAAACAAAATAATTGGATCTACTCTACTCGTCATCAGAAACAAATGGACGATCAAGGAATCACAACATAAACATGAGACAAGATTCAATCACATATGCTCAAAGATTTATCTAACGGGAAAACAATTGCTCTAAACCCCTTCCTATTTGTATTGAATTAGTCAAAAAATAAAGAAGAAATAAAATGCTTGTTCAACCCTGAGCAACCTCTACACTAGTATAATCTATTCACTACTTCCTAGACAAGCTCTGGTCAATACTTAACCAAATCCAAGCTTTCCCAATTCCTTATTTCCTTGTGTTGTTCCTCAAGGAATTAGCCCCCTATTAATTAGGGAAATTCCCAATTAGAATTGTGCAATGCCTATAGGCCCTTCTCTGACTACATGCACCACCTGTGCAATTTATAATTTTCTACAACTGATAATACATTGCCCTTAAACTCCATTATCAACTAGGTAACTCGATTTATCTACATGCATCAATTATTCTAGGTTGATTGATGAGTTAACTAAAAGATCAAATAAAGTTACACCCACTACTGGACCCTCCACTAATTCTTAATCAATTAGAATTGGTTAAACTCATAATAAATTCAATTAACTGAACATGATTTCTTAAATTAGCAATCAATCAAAATCAAACATAACTCAAGTGTTTCCTACTTGAATTAACTGAGTGACAAGGCCAGGTCACCTCAGTTAACTACCTCCAAGCTATATTTTTATAAAATTAGAATTCAAATTTCTCTTAATTGTTTTTTGGGAAAAATTAAATTAGGAATTTCTTATTTCATTTTCAACACTCCCTCTCAATAAGAAAATGCTTATCTACTACCCCGATCCTGCCTATATGGAACTCAAATTTGCATCTTGACAATTCCATTGACAAAGTATCTGCATCTTGTTCCTCTGTAGGAATGTACTCCAGCAACATGATTCTCCTTTGCACACAATCTCATAGATGGTGGTACCGGATGTCGATATGCTTTGACCGATCACAAAAAACTGGATTCTCATAGAGTTTGATATAACTTTGGTTGTCACTTTAAATAAATGTAGGATCCATCATTTGACAAAATAACCCAACAAGGATCTTTCTCATCCAAATAGCCTCACATGTTGCTTGGCTAGCAACCATGTACTATGCCTCTAGTAAGTTGAGTGTAACAAATCTCTGCCTCTTGCTCTCTTAAGAAACTATTGTTGACCCAACACTGAAAATGCCTCCTTATGTGCTCTTCCTATCTGATGGACTCCCTGCCCAATTTGCTTTTGTGAAGCCTTGCAACTTCACTCCCTTTGTCTACCTGTACCAAAGACCAAACTGAGTGGTGCCTCTGAGGTATCTCAACACCTGCTTTGTTGCCTTCCAATATAGTTTGGTTGGATTAACCATAGCTTCATTACATTGGTTAACTGTATAACACATGTTCAGTCATGTTTTTATCAAATATATAAGTGGACACACGAGCTGCCTATAGATGGTAGCCTCCACTACTTCACCTGAAGTAACATCTTCCTTCCTCCAATTCCCTGCTAGAGGAGTCTCCATGGGTTTGTTGCTCTCCATGTCGAACTTCTTCAGTATCCTGTTAGCATACATGCCCCGAGAGACAAACATTTCCCCATCTCCTTGCCATACTTCCATACTGAGGAAATAATGCATGAGCCTTAGGTCCTTCATCTCGAATTCTCTTGCAAAATCTTCTTTGCAAGACTTGATCAACTTCTGATCAATGGTTAAAATTAAATCATCAACATATAATACTATAATCAATAATTTGCCTTCAACAACAATATGGTAAAGGTTTGCATCTGATTCACTTTTGGTGAAGCCCAACCTAGTGAAATAATTGTCAATCTCGGTGTATGAAGCACAGGGTGCTTGTTTCAATCCATAGAATGCTCGGTTGAGTCTGCACACATGTGACTCTTTGTTGAAGGTCTCAAATCCTTTTGGATTCTCAATGTACACATCTTCCTTAATCACTCCATTGAGGAATGTTGTCTTCACATCCATCTGATGGATCTTCCACCTCATCTGCACTACAAGAGCTAGAATTGATCCGATTGAATAATACCTTGAAACTAGAGCAAAGGTCTCCTCATAGTCAATTCCCTCCACTTGAGAGAACCCCTTGGCCACAAATATGGTCTTATGTTTCTCGATGCTTCCATCTATTGCCTGCTTCACCTTGTAGATCCACATGGAACCCACCACTGACTTGTCCTGTGGTCTTGGGACCACTTCCCAAACATTGTTTCTAATAATGGAGTCATACTGCTCTACCATGGCATCAACCCATACTGGTTGCTGCACTACTTCCTCAAATGAGGTTAGCTCAGTATCTACAAGCTCACTCATTAGAGCCATGTAGCTAATGTATCGATCTGGTGACCTCCTTTGCTTGTGTTGTGATGTGGGTGCTCCCAGATTCTATCTAACATCATGCAATAATTTGTCAGCTTCTCTAGTGCGCTTCCTTCCATATCTGGATGTCTCTTCTTGAGTAGAAGTCTCCACTCTCTCTACCTCTGCTTGTGGTTGCTCCATAACTTCCCAAGGTTCCTCCTTTGGAGCCAAGAGCTTATGCTCTGAATGCAACTAAATCTCCCTCTCAAGGGAACACCTCATTGCCTTCTCTTCATCAAATTTTACATCTCTTCTGACATCTGTCATCCTGAGAGATGGAAAGTACACACTATAGTTTTGAGGTGTTTCTGTGTACCACACTGTCAGTCCAGGTAGAAACTCCATAGGGCAGAAATAAATTGACTGTATTATTCCATCACGTAAGTCCTCATTATATACATGAGGGAGAGACTGTTCAGTTCGTCTCCCGATGACTGTTCATATTTCCTATCTATCTATTTACAATAATACACCCAATCACAAGGATTAAGTGTCAACATTCCCCCCCTTAATCCGAAGGGATGTTGGTGAGTCCAAGCATCGTTCTGAATCGTTCAAGCTTTTCTCTTCCAAGCGCTTTGGTGAAGATGTCTGCAATTTGCTCATTTGTGGAACAATGACGGAGATGGATTGTTTTGGCCTCAACATGATGTCGAATCAGATGATATTTAGTATTGATCTGCTTTGTTCGATCATGGAACTTTGGGTACTTCGTCAACTAATATGGTTCATCTTGAGGACAAGGTGAGAAATCAATGGATCTATAAGAATAAATAGCATGGATGTATCATTGCAAAAAATAAAATATTTAAGAATTGGTGTTATGGAATAATAAAA
>APFE030001322.1:0-11870 GCA_000404065.3 Pinus taeda | reverse complement strand
TTTCTCCTACAAAGAATTCTCACTCAGAAAGATGACTCCCTACAGCAAGTCATAAAAATTTCAACATAAAAAGGACTCACACACAATAGGTCCTTGTACTCCACCTGAAATCAAAAGCATAAATATACAACTCCTTCACAATGAAGAGTTAACAAGGGATTCTCTCCTTAAACCATTGAGAAAAGACTGAAAATAGTTTCTCTACTGAAGTAATAGTTGTTGCAGATGAAACTGGAAGGTTGGAAAACCTCTAACTAGACTCTCTCCATGCTCAAATATGCCTCCATACTACTTCAAAATTGTTTCTACCTCTAGCACTAAAAGAATTGATTATGCAAAGATTCCATCATAAAGTGCTCAAATTAGAAAAATGAGGTTGCCATTGAATCTAGGATGCTAAAAAAACCCCATCTAGTCTCTTCTTGAGCTCAAAAAGGTTAAAAACTAAGAAATATATGCTTCTCCAAGCCAAGATCTATTATATGTCCTGCAAATTGGCAAAACCTACTAACTGTGTGACGCTTTTGCCCTTTACATTGTCCAACGAGTGACAATTTCGCCCACAACCGGCGAGATTCCTACCGCAAAAGGTGCAATTTGTTGCTTCATTAATTTTGCCAATAACCCTTATGCACCAGATCAAGGTCATGTGGTGCCCATAGGGTCGGGGCCGAGGCCAACTGCCTGCCCCTGTCGACTAAGCCCTTTCTACTATTGACATGGTCACATTGTTTCAATAGGGCCAGGGGTCGGGGCCAACTGTCCGCCCTCGCCGGCTCCGCTCCAACTGTGGTCACATAATGGTCACAAGAACTAAGGGTCGGGGCTTATCCGCCCTCACCTTTCACCTATGGTTGCATGGGTAGAAACATGGCCAAGGGTCAGGCCCTAACCGCCTTGCGCCTCCCGCTAACTCTCTGCTCGGTCGTATTGGTGCCAATAGGTTTAGGGGATAGAGTCAAGTGCCTAGCCCCACTCCCTTTCACCTTGCTCCATGGACATATGGTGGTGGCGGGACCAGGGGTCGAGGCTCACCACCTGGCCCCTCCTCCCAAACGTTGAAACATATGAATTTAAATATAAGCGACCTCCCATAGTTATTAAGAACTAATGCGGTAGACTAACAGTTGGGCGTTTCACTATGTTGCGGTAGGTCGAGGGGTCGAACCCCACCGTGGTCTTCTGGCCCCTTATAAAAATTTTGGCCAACCATGGGGCGCCACGTGATGCCCTCTCATTGGGCCACGTGGTGACCTCTGATTGGATCACCTCAAACTGTACGAACCAACCAAAACTTGCCAAATGCACCCGTACCATGATGCCATGTGTCAAGACCTTATTGGTCCTCTACCGACCATATAGCCTGCACAGTCAGTTGATCATGTTAGTTGTACAGACTGCCCAGTCAACAGCGCATTCAACCCTATCGTTGACTTTTAAACTATTGATCAAAAACTTTAGAACACCATAACTTCATCATACGCTATTAGATTGGGGCGATTCAAGCATCATTGGAATTAGGATAATGAATACTACAACTTGACACTAGTTTCAGTAGATTCTGAGTAGTTTCATTTTTTAGCCTATGTTTTAGCTCTAGATCATACCTCCCCACTAGGAACTTTTGGACCTCCAAAATTCTATCTTGAATCAGTAAATAAGTGAGGAAAAATCTCATTAAATTTCATGATCTCAATTTTTATTGTTCTGTTTGAATTGGTGCCTTAGAGCTCCAATCAAGGTACTCCACCTTGCCTCTACATGAAGTCCTTATCTTCTTGTCAAGAATTGTGGCTTGCTGTAATTCTTCTAAACATTTAGGAACAAAAACTTTGATGGATGGAATATGAACATTCTCTCCAAAACCATCTTTCTTAGACTCAAAAAATATTCATCTTGAAGTCTCTTTTTGTTGAAAACAAACTCAACTTTCCCCCTGGAAATCAGAAGCAACTCAATTCTTTTTATGAATTGATTTACACTGCTTTATTTTCCTCAAGTTGCACTTGTACAATGACATACTTGGATTTGTCCACATTACTATGGTCATCTTCTGCACAGTCTTTACCAAATATCAAATTCACAAACAAGCTTCACATAAAAATACTTGTATAAGTGAGTGCTTGACACAACTGTAGACATACTGGATGAAATACAGATTCTCATCCCAAAACTCCCCAAACAAATGGACTCGTCATCAAGCCAAAATAGAATGACATGCCAAAGAAAACAAACTTGTTGAAAATAAGTGATTGTACATAACTTAACTTTACAAAGTACCCAAACAGGAATATACAACAAGTATTTACAATTTTTCGAAGCAAGCCAACCGTACAAAATAGTCTATTCATTCTTTGCCTAACCAAGCTTATGGGTTCTCTTTCTGCACCCGCTCTGTTTCGAAGACTACTTCAAGAACTACATATGTTTCCTCTTTTCCACATGTCGCTTTCTTTGCAAGTGATCACATGACCTCTTTGTCCTTCTTAGGATAAAGTTCCAGATGGAGTTTCCAACACTTTTCAATTCGGTGCCCATTCATGTTGCAATGGGTACAAAAACGCTTTTTCTTACCCATCGACAATGAAGTTTTCATAATAGGGTGAGATTCCTCATGCTTTTTCCTAAGGATTTGATCCATTTCCTTGACCATATCCTTACATTTCTCATATTCAACCACACAATGGTCAACTGCATCGCAAAATGTGCATGGAAACTTTTCCCATAAATAATCAAAATCACCAACATTTCTAAAATCCCCATGACAGTTATACCTGTCCTTTGGGCTGTGAATTTGACGAGAAGGACTAGACTTTGCATGTCCCTTGGAACATTCATCTCTCTTTGGAGACAATTTTTCATTATCACCACCATCATGAGTGAAATATCATCACTTGATGATTTTTTTGCCTCGACAATTTTAGAGCACTCTCCAACTTCTCCAAGACCATAACCCAATCCTTCATATCGTGTTTGTTCCTTTACCTCGATAGGATTAGTGATACCTTTTCCATTGACTCTGAGGCCTATTTCTTCATAACCCATCTAAGTTAAAATCTTGATACCAATACCTTTGTTATGCTTTTCAAAGGCTACAAAAGATGTGTTATCAACATTAGATGAAGGAGTAGAACTAGAAATGCTAATTACCTCCTTTGGCCTATCACCCATCTTTTCTATTTCAGTTGTTGATGAAGAAGTGGATGATGACTCTAACCAACCACTTTTACCAATGTACACATAAGGAGAATCTTTTAGATGCTAACAAAATTTACAAGCATCATTCTCAACATAGGGTCCATATACTATGTATGAACCGTGCCCACAATTTGGCTCCATCTTAGAGGGGTTCTTTGTTGCTTCTAGGATGAAACTCTCACCAATTTGTTCCTCGGTTCCTCCACTACATGTTGCAACTATAGGCACATTTTCGTTTTCTTTTCCTCTGCAACCTCAAGCAATCTGCTCAGCTCAACATTCTTGATTTGAAGAGATAGGTTATTCTCCTTCAACTCTTGGAGTCTTTAACGCTTTAGTTTATTTCCCATACTTGCAACTTGATCACAACCTGCTCTAATACCACCTGATCTGGAAATGGAGGAAAGCTCGTCCTATAAAAAATTGGTCGTCTTCTGACAGTTTTCAAGTTTAAAAAATGAGTCTTTAAAGGTAAATAAGTTTCAGAACCTCTTCCAAATGGTGATTTAAATTTTCACATGAACTTAAAAGAGAAAGACATTCACATGTAACTCAAAATGATAAACATGAAGAGAAGAAACCATCATTTGATGATGGAGTTCACCCCTCCTAGGCTACATCTCTAGGCCTGCTCCAATAGCTAGATTGTTATATTGATTTGAGCAACAAATGAGTGCATATAACTTTCTGATATTAGAGTGGCTTATTTCTCCTACAAAGAAACATTACCCTACAAAGAATTCTCACTCAGAAAGATGACTCCCAACAACAAGTCATAAAAATGTCAACATAAAAAGGACTCACACACAATAGTTTCTTGTACTCCACTTGAAATCAAAAGCATAAAAATACAACTCCTTCACAATGAAGAGTTAAAAGGGGCTTCTCTTCTTAACCCAATGAGAAAATACTGAAAATATTTGCTCTACTGAAGTAACAGTTGTTGCAGATGAAACTGGAAGGTTGGAAAACCTCTAACTAGGCTCTACCCATGCTCAAATATGCCTCCATACTGCTTCAAAATTGTCTCTGCCTCTAGCACTAAAATACTTGATTATGAAAAATTCCATAATAAAGTTCTCAAATCATAAAATTGAGGATTCTATTGAGTCCAGGACGCTCAAAACCCCCCTTTTAGGCTCTTCTTGAGCTCAAAAAGATTAAAAATTGAACAAGATATGCTTCTCCAAGCCAAGCTCTACTATGTCCTGAAAATTGCAAAACCTACTAACTGCACGATGATTTCACCCTTTACACAGTTTGTTGAGCGATAATTTCTCCCAGGACTAGCGAGAGTCCCGTCGCAAAAGTGCAATTTATTGCTTCATTAATTTTGCCAATAACCCCTATGCGCTGGATCAGGGTCACTTGGCGCCCATAGGGTCGGGGCCAAGTACCTGCCCCTGGCTCTGCTCCAACTATGGTATCATAATGGTCACAAGAACCAAGGGTCGGGGCTTATACACCCACGCCCTCCAACTAGGCCTCCGCCTGAGGTCATGTAGATAGCAACGTGGCCAGGGGCCAGGGCTTAACCGCCCTGCCCCTCCCGCTAAGTCTCCACTCAGTCGTATTAGTGTTAATAGGTATGGGGGCTAGAGATAAGTGTCCAGTGCCACTCTCTTCCACCCTGCCCCACAGAAATATGGTGGTGGTGTGACCAGGGTTCGGGGCTCACCGCCTAGCCCCTCCTCCCAAACGTTGAAACATATGACTTTAAATATAAGCGACCTCCCATAGTTATTAGGAACTAATGTGGTGGTCTAACATTTGGGTGTTGGACTGTGTTGCAACAAGCTAAGGGGTTGAACCCCGCCAAGGCCTTCAAACCCCTTATAATAAAAAAATTCCAACCATGGGGCGCCACGTGGTGCCCTCTCATTACGCCACCTCAAATCGCACGAACCAACCAAAATGCGCCAAATGCATCCATACCATGATGCCATGTGTAAAGACCCGATTGGTCCTCTGCCAACCTTACCCTACACAGTCAGTTGATGACGTTAGTTGTATGGACTACCCAGTCAGCATCCTATTCAACCCTATTGTTTGTTGATCAAAAACTTCAGTCTACCATAACTTTTTCATATGACATCAGATTGAGGAGATTCAAGCATCGTTGACATCAAGACGACGAACACTACGACTTGACAATAGTTTCGGTAGATTCCGAGTAATTTCATTTTTGAGCCTATTTTTTTATCTTTGGATTAGTTATGCATCCTTTGTATTCAACGTAGGTGGTGGTGTACATTCAAGGCAGGAGGTGACAGAAGATATGCTAGGTTATATCTAAAGGCTCTATGGTTGATAATGACCACCTCTCCCTTCTCATCTTCTACTACAAGTGGGCTTCTCTTGCCCGATATTGATTCCTCTCCCTGCTCTGTCTGTTGCTGGAAGAGTGGGGTGCTCGGGGTTGGGCATATTGGTTGGCCTAGACAAATGCGACAGAGGTACACAGCTTCTTGGAATGTTTATGTCGGTTTGGATTGTGTTCTCTCTCTGAAACCACATCCAGCTCCAAGGTGTGGAAGGAAATTGACTCTTGAAGCCTATAATAGCTTCGTTTGTCGTTGCAAGGGCATAAGACTACATAAAATCAAGGCTTCACAGTGGTGGTTTTGTGTCCTGCCCCTGTGTGCATTCATTACTTCGGTATTTGGTTGGACGATGGACACCAACAAGATGCTCCAACTCAAAGTTCGGCCACAATGGGGGGGAGGCAACCCAAGGAGAAATAACATGGATGAGGAAGGTGAGTTAGTGGCATCGCAGGGGATTCTCCTGTAAGTGTTGATATGTCGACACCATTCAACTCGATTGAGGCTCAACTCTGCCTCCTTCAACACTCCATTAACCAACTCTCGCAAGCACATCATTTGGACCATGTGGATCATGTCATCTTCTTCACAGACATCCTACACAACCAACCGTGTATCATGGACCGCAAAGCCTCTCTCCAGCGAAACCAACAGTATCTCTAGGCTCGCATGGACGAATTCGAGAGTTGTATGGCGCACATGGAGTCCCACATTCATGACACGTTCCAAAAGCCAATGGCTCGAGAACTTGAGGTAGCTAATCCCATTGCAGAAAATTAACCACAATGAAAGTAGGATTTGTTTAGTTCTTTGATAAATTTTGTGCTTAGTGGGTGATGAACCACAAGAAAACTAGTTTTTTGAAGTTACTGTCATCTTTATTTTGCATGTATCTAAAGGCCAACAAATCTAGTCGGAGTGAGGCCACTTTTCTTCATATGAAGAATCCCTCGCAATGTAATCTTATTCTAAATTAATAGAAATTTGCTGACTTACAAAAAAAAGGGTTGAATTTGCAGATATCTAGATCGCCCTATATCCAAATAAATCCACATTATCACCATGGTGATTGCAACTTGGCTGTCACTATCATATTCCAGTTTCCACATCATCATCATGCCACCTTATCTCAGTCAATGCAGTCAATTTCCAGATATCTGAATATCTAAATTTTCAAATTATCTAAATTCATCAAAAAATCCAAATGTTTCAGATACATCCTGATTTAGAAAACTCCAAAATGCCATTTATACAAAACTCCATATTACTAGAATTTTGGATTCCATGTCATCTCCACCATGGAAGGCAACAGATCAACCACCACATTAACTCTTCCACAATATTGTGCCATATTAACGCATCACATCGATATGTCACGCTAATGTACCACATCAAGGTACCAAGTCATACAAACATGTATTTCACATCATTTTAACATGACACATCAACATGCCACATCACCAATCATAACTTGGGATTATTCCATGCAGACCCCACATAACCACCATGTGGTATGTCTTGATGGCGCCTTAATTCAAGTTTTTCAAAAGATTGGCAGTTAAAATTTTCTCAGATTTTGGACCTCTTCACAACCATGAAGTCTAGGTTCTACTAGCTCCAGGTTTTGTCATTGTAGGTTCCACCCATCAAGGCTTTGACATCCAATTTTGTTCCTTAGGCATTCATTAAACAACCCTTTGGATGCCTAGATAGTTGGTTATTTGTATAACTAGCATCTAGAAAATCTCTACATTTAACAAAATCATGGATGTTTAGTATCTGAATTTTTCACTAACTCTACATGCACGAAATTCTAGTCATGTTAAGGGTTGGTATGACTCGGAGTGAGTTTGATGAGTTAGATACCTCTAAACCGTGATTTGTTAATGCACTTTTTGTGTGGAGGTTGCCCATTCAAAATCTTGTGGATATTAAAAAATCCAATCATGTTAAGAGTTAGCTGACCCAAAGTAATTTTAATGACTTAAATACACCTACATCTAAAAAAACTAATCCCATAAATGACAAACTAATTAACCAAACAAAATAAATTTACTTATACATGTTTTTTTACACTAGTAAAACCTATAACTCAGTTGTCAAACCAGCAGTGGGGACAACAATCACTTCCCTGCTGGCTGCTATCCGTAAATGCAAGTCTACCAGCAGTGGGACAACCATCACTTCCCTAGTGGCTCCTATCCATGAATGCAAGTCTTCTATCCATGAATGCAAGTTGACCCATCACTATTATCCAAAGTCGACAAGGAAATAGGTTTAAAAGTAAGCAAGGAGGAAGCAACATGCCCAAGACTAACCGTATTCTACCCAACATGTCATTGCTCACTTCCAAGAGCATTTATTGTTTTATTTGGTTGTGTGGAGGGAGAAAGGGGCAAATATTATACAACCACCAATAAGTTAATCAATGGTTTAGTATTCTTTAGGTAATAATTTGTTTGCTATTTTTAAATGTTACGGAAACCATGATAAGCCAATAACTAATTTAATTTTTTTCTTGAAATCTCGCAAAAGGAAATTCAAGAAATCTGATCTTTTAAGTGTTTGAATCATTTTTTTTATGGTGGAAATAGATTCAACACCATAAAGATTCTACCCCTAAATTTGAAACTCCACAACTGTGATCCAAATTTCCAAAAAAAATCTACTAAATTTTCTCAAAATCTTATCCAAATTTCTATTATTTTCCGAACAAAATTATTGCTTCGTTACACTACTACGCTTTTAGATTTAATGGCGAACTCATTTGTGTTCAACAGCAGTGGCCGCGTCGACTATCTCTCGCAATAGCGTCTCACTTTCAATTTTCAAGTTAGGATGCTAGTATTTGGTACATTGTGTTTGAATTAGATGGATTCTGTGTTATGGTTTATTAATAATGATGCCAGATTCTAGCTTATTGTTTATTGTTTATTAACGATGATGGAAACTTACGATTACCTTCCTTCAATGGAAACCATATGCCCGAGGATTCAAGTGTCCAAAATATGAAATGAAATGGATAATTTAGAAGGGTATTCTTTAATCATTATATTTTTTTGAGTTTCTCACAGGAACCTATTGAAATAATTTTTGTTCAAATTGTTTTTTTTTTTAATTTATTTTTCCATATACAGATTTAACATCTTGAATATTTTGGAAAAACTTAAATTATATAAGGTTTACATATATAGAATTTGTGGTTTTATTAAATTCTTACTGAATTCTGCAAAATATGACAAAAACTTAACAAATAAAATAATCACGCAGTCAATTTAAAATATGGAGTTGTGAACTTTTGGAGTCCCTGGTGCTGAAATCTGGTGGAAAAACTTGAGGTGAAATTTTGATTTGTGTTATTTAAATTATTTTTTTGACTATATATATGGATTCAGCGCCTTGAAAAATCTCTAGGGCACTTCTATTGTGTAGGGGTTACCCATCAAACTTGTGATTTCAATGAATTCCTTCCATAATTTATAGAAATTAGACAGAAAAAATCCACCAGAAAAACTTCCAAAAAAACTCACATTTAAAATATTTCATACCTAATCCACAAGGTTAGGCTTGTGTGTGACAATAAATGAGAAAAAGAGTCTCCAATGTCGATACGTGAGAATAAGTCAAAACCTGAAACATTCCATGACGCTGACACGATAATCAGTCCCCACTAACCTTGAGCCTCGGAGCGATAAAGACCGTTGTGACATAATGTCAATGTGGGGTGTCCGTAGTAGCACAAAGATCCCAACCTTTGCGGTTTACTCAATGTAAAATGATATCTCTAATTTATAAAACCCTCTTTTATATCATTAAAAAAAAACCGTATATACAAAGGAGGTGCATTGTGGCAATATAGAAGAGAAGGTGTGGTAATACAGAGGAGAAGGTGGGAGGAATAGATAGAATCTTTGAGTGTTAATTCCATTTAAATGTTTTATTTTGTTTTCCTTAAATTGAGGGGTTATATATTAAAAGTCGGTATGACTTGAAGGCACCATTATAGCACACACTATATGTTATAATAATAAAATCTTTAACCCACGTCATACAATCTAAGTGGAACTTAGGGAGGTCACCCATTGTCACTTCAACACCTAGATCTAGACTTTATGTTGACCCTCCTCCAGCTCAAGGGGGTCTTCCCTAAAAAATTACTAGGAATAAACAATAAGGAATAAAGTGATATCACAATTAACCCTAGCAATGGAGTTGAGTTTAGGAGAAAAGAAAGAATGGTGATGGAGGGATATGAAGTTCAATGCCAATATCCAATGGGGCTATGGAGTCAAGAGGCGATCAAACGATGAAGTAAAGTTAAGAAGAGCCCCCTCCTTTTGTTAGTTACCCAATAGAATGGATTAGGATAAACGAATAGTATTTGAAGGACAATTAAACCCTCATCTAGTTAAGGTAAACCATGAGATTAAAACCCCACTATAGAGGATTCCTCAATAGGATTTCCCTCAGCATAAGGATCGATTATGGTGCGCAACAAACCAAGCTTTTGCTAAGGGAACCCCCTTGATGGTATGCTTAGACAAAAGGGGCAACATTATCTCACACCAACAAGGGTCCGAACATGAACACATGTGCATTTGGCATCTCCTTCCACATCACAATGTTTCTCCTTAATGGAACCGTCTCACTAAGCCTTGTGGTAGTCCTACATAATCACAATTTTATCCTTTGAAATATTGAAACAATAATTAAGAAAGAATAAGTCTCTTTGTTAACAACATTCATCACACAGATAAGCCCTTAACAACAAAATACCCCAAGAAAGATATATCTATTAAACTCCAAGGAGAGGAATACACTCACAATCCAACCATGATTACAAATGAAGAAGCCCTTCCTTTATATAGAAGAGGTAAGGAATTTAATTTACATTAAAATGATACTATCATGTAATTTCCTTAGATCTAACAAGATAACTATAGATCCAACTAACTCCTCCCTTAGATTTTACATAAAAAGCTAAATCTAACTAAATTTGACAATTAATTACTTAACATATCATTAAAATAAAAGTGGTCAAACCACATGTATAATGAGAAATCAATATAGGAGAGATCTATCTTCAAAACTCAAAAATTCTTCAACCAAATCATGTCTAATGGTGCAGTGTTCACCTTGATCCGAGTTTGAATAATCCTTAAAATTCTTGATTCCTTGAAAATAGTGCTCAATGCCCCTTTGGAGTGGTTTAACGACTAGGAGGGTTGACATCCATCATGACATAGGCAATTCACCTTGAAAAATGGCTTGAAATGAAGCTTAGATGCCTTCCAACTCTAAGAAAGCTCAAACTTTCCCCTTTTCTAGCTCAATGTTCACTTTAAAACCTTCCTTGTATTGCTTGATCTTTAAGAAGGTGCCCAATGTCTAAGAGGAGGGGAATTAATTTGCATGAATGCCTCCTTTGATTTGGCTAGTGTTTTCTTTAAGGAGGCTAGAGTGGCATTGGATTAACCACTTTAGACCCCGAACATTTATTGTACTCCCTCATGTTCACATTGTTGACCTTGGACTCCAACGTATGGCTTGAAAAGGGTGGAAAGTTGATATAGGGGAAACAACTTGCAATTCTGCAAATTCTCTACAAATCTCGCTCTGAGACCTATGTAGAAAATCTAACTGTAGATTAACCCGATAATGCAATATAACCAAAGCAAAAGACTATAACCTACTTCTACTATCAATTTGCGGAAGCTTAAAATTGAGCAAGATCGAGATTAACACATATAACCAGAAGAAGAAGAATCAATCGCACAATACACATGAAAATAATTTGGGGAAAGTCTCAGCTAAAAACCCCACTATCTGTATTATCATACAAGGTGGAAATACATAGGAATTATACAAAGCCTTAGCTCTCACAGCTAGCCAGCTCTCAATGCAATCCTCACAGATGCTCACATGCAATCCAAGCTTCTCTCAATCCTTCTCCTCTACCCTCCAAGCTCCTATTTCCTTGCGATGTTCCTAGTGGATGATTCTCACCTCACCAAGTGGAACACTGATCTGACACATTGTCAAAACTGCACAATCCTCCAAGGAACCTTGCCTTGACTACATGCATGAGTTTCCTTTATAAGAAAACACATGCAACTGATAGTGCACTGTCCTTGTCTTTAATCTCAACTGGGTCTTTCGCATAATAGACATGCATGAGTTTCTAATGAGGGAATCTTCAGTTATCTAGAGTACAATGGTTGAGTGCATGCATGCATCAACTGGCTGATAACTCACAATTAGTTCCTCAAACAGTTTGGAACTAACTTAACTAGACTTAACTCAGTAAACTGAGCTAACTAATTACAACTCAAATATAACTCAATCTTA